>CAVLGL010000093.1:66259793-66474793 GCA_963668995.1 Parnassius mnemosyne
ACGATACAGTCTTACTCTTTCATGGTCCGTGTTAGGATGCTGTTAAAAATCCACTGAGAAATGATTTTGTAAGGTTACTAGTTGGCTGGAATATAACTTACATTAAGCACTATGTATTTCAAAAACCGCTGCATGCAATCTAGAAGAACTTAAAAAGAAAAGTATACGATACTTACACAGACAGTTGCACTGAGCACGATCTCTTATCTCTGGAACACAGGCGCATTTTGCTTGACATGGCTTTGTTATATGATATAATAAACAGTAATATTGACTGTCCATATCTTATCTCAAGAATCACCTTTCGTACTCCAAAATTCCGTACCCGCAATACTACATTGTTACAGACTCCCTGGCATCATTCAAACTACTGTCGAAACACTGTTCTTTCGCGGCTTGCTCGTACATATAATGAACAATTTGGACACATTGACCTCTTTGCGAAATCTAAACTTACGTTTAAAGATTACATCAAGAAAACTATTACGAAATAGAGCAGTTGAAGTTAAAATCACATACAATCATATATTCTCTCATCTATTTCTTCTATATGTATTTTTGAGGCTACTAATATAAATATAAGTACTTAAGTTGTTTTATTTAATATATATTATAATTAATTATTTGTATTATGTTTATATATTTAAACATTTAATATGTATATATACATAAGTAAATATATATGTATATATATATATATATATATATATATATATATATATATATATATATATATATATATATCTTATATGTTTATATATATATATATATTTATATATATATAAAGGTAATGTAATATATCATTCTACCTGACTATCTCTCCTGATCTGTAAACTTATGACCACCTTCATTACAATGAATTGCTTATAATTTTGCTTATAATTTATCTATTAGATTGTTCTTTTTCCTTTTCTTCTAACAACAATACACCTACCATCAAACAATATAAGGGAAACCTGTTATTGGCCATACTGTTAGTTTGTTACATTAATGTTAATATTTTCTATATACGCTGTTGGTTTTCTAAATAAATAAATAAATAAATAAATAATTCACATGCAACCTTGTAATAAAAACTATAACATTCATACAACATCTTAGAAATCGTAAGCAGTATGTCAGGGTGGGAGACTATCGGTCTCAAGATTATTGTACTCGTTCTGGAGTAAGTTAGGGCAGTATCCTCGGTCCTACTCAATTCCTAATCATAATTAATGACTTACCTGGTGTCCTCTCAGAGGCGGAATGTCTAATGTTCGCTGATGACCTAAAATTATTTCTTACTGTCACCGAGCCAAGTAATTGTGTAGAGATACAGCATGAAATTAATGCTGTGGTAGAATGGAGCCTAAGAAATAAATTGACATTTTTTGTTCGTACTGAAATCTATAACTTTTTAGCGATCGCGTTCTCCAATCATAATGGTTTACGATTTGGCTGGTTCACCGATTGAGGGTGTGTCTACAATACGTGATCTTGGACATAACTCCAGACAGCAAACTAAATTTCCACGAAAACATAGTTAAAATATATAAAGAAGCTCGTAAGTCTCTAGGATTCATAATAAGAACTTCATCACAATTTAAGAATATGAATGTTATAAAACTAATTAATAACGCGTATGTGCGTAGTAAATTGGAGTATAACGCAATTGTGTGGAATCCCAAATAAATTTATATATGTTGTATGGTTGAAAATATAAAACTTAAATTTGCCCGCTACCTTTACAAATGTCATTACGGATACTACCCGTTTCTTTATCCTTCCGCGTTCGTCTCAGGGGTGGTTGGTCACAAACTTACAGATTAGCTCAACACTTAGCGAAAATACTCTCACCGCTCAAGGGACATACAAGAGCACACACAAAGGATTCCTACCATTTCGTCACCGAGATTAGAGAAGTACATCTGGCAGGCAATGAAACTATGGTCAGTTTTGATGTGCAGTCTCTGTTCACATGCTTACCTGTTGAAGACTGCATCGCGATTGTTACTAGGAGGCTGGAGGAAAACAACATGCCCGTAGAATGTGCAGGATTACTTAGACACTGTCTTACATCTGGCTACCTATTGTGGAAGGAAGAGTTCTACAAGCAAGTAGATGGAGTGGCGATGGGCTCACCTGTATGTCCCATTGTCGCTGATATATTCATGGAAGACTTTGAGGTGAAAGCCCTGCTTACTTCTTCCGTAAACCCAAAATACTACAAGCGGTACGTAGACAACACTTTCATAATTCTACTTTTAGATAATGTAACTGCATTTTTAGACCATCTAATTCCATAAATTCTAAAATTCAGTTCAGGATGAAGTTAGAGGCAAACAACTCTTTAACTTTTCTAAATGTGTTAGTAATTCGGAATCCTGATAACACCTTGAGCCACACTGTGTATAGAAAAAAGACCCGTACAGATAGATATTTAAACGTTGATTCTCATCACCATCCTTCACAGTTAGCTACCGTAGGTAAATCTTTGTTTCAGAGAGCACGAGGGATCTGTGACAGTAAACACCTGGCCGCTGAGCTCCAACACGTCAAGGAAGTTTTTCACGACAGTAAGCTTTGAGGACTCACGCCTACGTCACAGTGAACGAGTGAAGACGGCCACAGTCGAGCGAGTGCTTGCTGTACGTCCATATGTCAGAGGTGTCACTAACAAGGTTGGCTACATCTTGAAGCGTGTTTCCATTAAAACATACTTCAAGCCGCCGTAGAAGATTAGTTAATTTTTACCATCAGTAAAGTGTAATGTCCCTCTGCAAGATGCAGGAGTGTACAAGCTTGATTGTGAATGTGGTCTGTCTTATATAGGACAACCTAAAAGATCCATAAAAACCTGCGTTAAAGAACACATAGCTGATATGAAGAATCTACGCTCCGGGAAGTCTGCAGTCTGTGAACACGTACAGGATCGCCCCCGTCACTACATTAGATTTGATAGACCACAAATCCTCGCTGAAGAACACCGATACCATCCAAAGATGATTCGCGGGGCTATTGAAATCAAAAAACATCCTAATTTCAATAGAGAAGATGTGGGTTCAGTTGTAGAAGACTTCAAGACACTGTAAGTTCATATTGCGTTGATCGGAACAAAAATTAATAATATTTAATCTGGAGGTAGCCGTGGTTAACATTGGGAAATCATACACCTCAGTCCCCCCGTGACCATTGGTGCTGTAAAATGCTGTAAACGTCGGGAATATAAAATAAGTTAATATATTCGATAAAATCGGTAAAATTAGTTTTAATGAAAAAATAATTGATCTCATAAAATGTAATATTATGTAAAATGTAATATTAAATAAAATATATTATCTGAACAGGTTAAATAATAGATCTAATAAAATGTAATAGTTTAGTATAACATTTACAGTGGTAACAATCAACAGTGGTAGAGCAACGCGGCAGCTTTTGCTGTCGCACGGATGGGCCGGCTCGAACCGGGGTGGTACCACGACCTCACAGAAAACCAGCGTGAAGTAGAGGTTTACTTCTGCGTTTCGCTTGGTGAATGCAGGTGGCCGGAGGCCCTTTTTACTGGAAATGAGGCATTCCATCTTAGTCCTCATCGGTGACAACGCATCTACATTTTGATTTGTAATAGAGGATAGATGTGGATCTCTATGGGCTGCAGCAACCACTTACCATCAGGTGGACTGTGTGCTCGTTTGTCACCCTTATCATATAAAAAAATAACAAATAAGTGATTTGGTCTAGTACTGTAAGCTTACATTGTTGTGTTGAATAAATAAATAAACATGTGAGTGTCCCATTTTAAGTTAAGCTGACAAAATTAGATTTCTCTGTATAATAGTTGATGATAAGCTTAATTAGGCTCCAAATATTTGTTTTATTTCTAATAAAATCAGAAAGTTTACAACACTTTACAAACAGAAAACTATTACTACAAAAGTACAAAGAGCTATGCTAGAGCGTTATCAGGTATTGCAAATGTTCCTGAGGATGTGCTGCTAAAACACATCGTATAGAATTAGAGCGAGCCCAAAGGGCTGTACATACTAAAAGTAATACTTTCCCTTCCTTGCAGATATTCGACAGAAATGGTATGTAAGTTAACTGAAGTACTAAGTGTTCGCAATCACACACATATATATATATATATATATATATATATATATATATATGTCTTAGATGCGTTTGTAATAGTAATGTAGAGTTTAATTTTATTTTTAATTACAAAATAACGAAAGAGGGCCATAAGAGCAATCTATGATTTAAAACCTAAATAGTCGCTCCGACAAAAATTTAAGAATATTAATATATTAATTTTTGCCTCTGAATACATTTATGAAAATTTAATTTCATCATAATCATTACAGCCCTTCACAAGTCCACTGCTGAACATAGGCCTCCCCCAAAGAATGCCACAAAGCACGGTCCTGAGCCACCTGCATCCATCGACTTCCTGCATATCTTACCAGGTCGTCACTCCATCTAGTGGGGGGACGCCCTACACTTCGCCTGCCGGTACGAGGCTGCCACTCGAGAACCTTTCTTCCCCATCGGTTGTCGGTTCTTCGAGCTATATGGCCGGCCCATTGCCACTTCAGCTTACTAATCCGTTGGGCTATGTCGGTCACTCTAGTTCTACTGCGGATATCCTCATTTCTGAGTTTATCACGCAGAGAAACTCCGAGCATAGCCCTCTCCATAGCTCGCTGAGCGACCTTGAGCTTCCTCATCCGGCCAGCAGTGAAGGACCACGTCTCAGTTCCGTATGTCATCACTGGCAACACGCACTGGGTGTACAGTCTCGTTTTCAAGTTTTGAGGTATACCTGACGAGAAGATGTGCCGTAATTTCCCGAACGCTGCCCAACCGAGTTGAATCCGTCGATTGACCTCTCGGTCGAAGTTGGACTTACCTAGTCGGACTATTTGTCCCAGGTAAACATACTCGTCAACAATTTCGAGCTTAGTGTTCCCAACAACTACCGGCATAGGTGTGACATGGACATTAAACATGATCTTTGTTTTGTCCATGTTCATCTTAAGACCTATCCGTTGGGAAACACTATTGAGGTCATTGAGCATAGTGCTTAGGTCCTCCAGCGATTCTGCCATAAGGACTATATCGTCGGCAAATCGAAGGTGAGTGATGTACTCGCCATTGATGTTGATACCGTATCCTTTCCAGTCCAGAAGCTTGAAAACATCTTCCAATGCAGCGGTAAAGAGTTTCGGGGATATGACGTCACCCTGTCTTACACTTCTCTGCAATTGGATAGGTTTCGTACTCTGGTTCTGTACTCGGATAGCCATCGTAGCCCTACTGTACAAGCACTTCAACACTTCGATATACCGACAGTCAACTTGTTTTACATTTACAAAAAATTTAATTTACGTACACAAAAATAAAAGTAGTCATACCAAAATAAGTGATACTCATTCTGTAAATAATAGGAACCGACACAAGCTAGTAGTGCCAGTTACTCGACTCCACCGAGTCAGTAATTTATTCTTGGGGCGAGGTAAACATTTTAAAAACAAAATCCCAGGAAATATACAAAATTTGATCTCCTCAAGTTCAAAAACTTTAATAAACAAAGTTTGTATAAAAAGGGTTATTATAATATTAAGGAATTTATGGATGATAATAACCCTTGGGAATGAGGTGATCGCTACCATGCTATTTCTAATTATTAATTTGGTTTCTTGCTGGTTCTTCCCAGGACAGAGATTTTCTTCGTACCAGTGGTAATTAAAAAAAAAGAGTGACTTTCAATAAGTATTATTTATAACGTACATTGAAAAAAGTTTCGGTTTCAGTTTCTGTTTCAAAAAGAACTGTTCGTGTAACTATTCCCAAGGTTAAATCCATATTCGGCAAAATGAACTATAGTTACCTAGCTCCCAAGTTATATAATATACCAAATAAAATAGTGTGCACAAGAAAGGGCTCAAATCATATATTCAAAAGTATGTTGTATAATTGGCTTAAAGAATATGACTACGATCAATGCGAGACTTCAACACACAGTAAGTTCATTCTGCGTAGATTGGACCAAAATTAATAATTAAAAAACTGAAGGTACTCAGAGTTAACGCAGAACCAACGGCTTACTGGGACACAGGGATGGAAAATCGCTAAAATCCTAACTCCTTGCTACTACTGTACTTTTTCGTTTCATTTCTCGGTTGATTTGAGTTTTATTTTTCATTTATTTGTAGGATGAGATATATACTCGTAGGTATCTAAATTCATTCATTTTTTTTAAATAATTAGGTACTTAATTTTAGGTGAATATTAAATTTTAGTTTTCATTTTAAATATTTTTATTAGTAATGGCAATATGATGACCCATACGACTGTAAAAATAATTGGTGATAGAGCTTGCTTTACACGTAAAATATTGATCAAATACAATGATTATCTTGTTATATAAAAACTACGTGTCACGTTGTTTGTCCGCGATGGACTCCTAAACTACTGAAGTGATTTCAATGAAATTTTGTACACTGTGTGCATTTTGGCACAACTTGGGAGATAGGATAGTTTTTATCCCGATAAATGACCCTCAAAATTTTTATTGCGAATTTAAGGATTCTTATAGGAAGGGTCGTTGGAAAGGGCAGAACAACGTCTCCCTGGCGAGCTAGTATATTATGCGTTTTTTGTTATGTGTAAAAATATATATTTGTCAAATTTACATACTTAAATAATGAGACGTAGTTTGAATACGTTATAAAACTCTTTCTGTACTTTGACTTTTTTAATTTCAATTGCAGTTTACCGATACAGATACAGATGCCAAAAAAAATTTGGGGGAAACGTTGTCCGTCTTGCTATCTGGACACGTATAACACAATCTTTTGGACTTTCACTATCGTATCACGCAGTGATCGAAACGTTGGAATAATTATAATCCATCACGCTGTCTATCATAGGAGCTGCGCAGTAGTATAATGGAATAGAATAGAATAATTTTTTATTCAATATACATTATATGTGTAATTGTTTTGAAAGTCATTTTTTACTTTACCAGTTAAAATGTTTCCTTTTGCAGCTACAAAAAGTTTGAAAATTTATATTGTCGTGAGATTGAAAAATTACATTATCCGATTATGAGTTGTTTTGATATAATCCCTACCCGTTTTTTTTTCTAAATATCACAGTTTTTATTTCACTGTAAGAATAAATTAATTACTATCTCTATCTATCTCTTTTAAAAAAAAACGTTACCCCCACACTAGGATTTTCTCCTGTGTCGTGGAGGCAGTTTACGAACATAAATTGCACAAGGACAAACATCCAAACCCGGAACAATTATTTGTAGGCCATACAAATACTTGTTCCGTGCGAGATTCGAACCCGCGGCCCCCAGTGCAACAACTGATTGCTAAGCCACTGCGCCACGGAGCCGTCTAAAATTATTATTTAATAGTAAATTTAACGCAGAGAGTATTGATGACAAGATTACGACATTTATTTCTCATATTCATAAGCTGTTTGATAAACACGCACCTATTCGTGACGTTAGGTTAAAACGCTCGCCTGCGCCATGGATTACTGAAAATATTCGTAAGGCTATGTCTAAGCGCGATCAGATGTTTAGAAAATTCAAGCAGAACCGTAGTGAACTTAATTGGACAAAATTCAAAGTTGCGAGAAATCGATGTAATCAGATGGTACGAGCCGCTAAACGCCACTACATTCACGATAATATCATAAACTCTTCTATGGCTAATACATGGAAATTTCTACGGACGATCGGGGTCGGTAAGCCCACGTGTAACGTGGACCCTGCAATCATTTCTATAAGTGATCTCAATTTACATTTTTCTTCAACTACCCAAATGCAGGCCTCTGTTAAATCAAGTACCATTTCTTATTTGCATTCCATGCCACAATCTCATAACTGCACATTTAATTTTTCCCCCGTTGCTGATGAGGATATAAAAAAGACCATTTATTTGTTGTATTAAGTCTATGGCAGTTGGCTTCGATGATGTGAACAGACTTATGATCACCTTAATTCTAGACTATCTTACTCCTATTATTACTCACATCATTAACCATTCACTATTGACTGGGGATTTTCCTTCACTTTGGAGAAAAGCATTTGTCATTCCGCTGCCCAAAATAAATAACCCCAGTACTTTTTCTCACTTTCGCCCAATATCGATTCTCCCGTTTTTATCTAAAGTTCTTGAAGCTATTGTCCACAAACAAATTTCTAGTTACATTTTCAAAAATAACTTTCTCAGCACATATCAATCTGGTTTTAGGCCGGGGCACAGTACTACCACAGCTCTTTTGAAAGTTACGGAAGATTTGCGTACTGGAATGGAGAACTCAAAATTGACAGTGTTAATCCTAATAGATTTCTCTAACGCTTTTAATGCTGTCGATCATGACATTCTTCTAGCTATACTTTATCACCTAGGTTTCTCTTCGTCAGCGCGGGACTGGTTCTCATCATACCTTCGGGGTCGTCAGCAGGCAATTCGAGTAGGTCAGATTATCTCTGATTGGTGCTCGTTGTCTGCTGGCGTTCCTCAAGGCGGAATTCTCTCTCCTCTCTTGTTCTCAGTCTTTGTAAATCTCATTACACCCCACATTCGCTGTTCGTACCATCAGTATGCTGATGACTTACAAATTTATGCTCAAGCTGAGGTGGCATGTATCGATGATGTGATTGAGAAGCTCAACTGTGATCTGAATTGTATTTCTAATTGGTCAAACAGATTTGGCATTAGGGTTAATCCATCAAAATGTCAGGCTATTGTAGTTGGTAGTTCTCGTAGACTGACTAAAATTGATATGAAGGCGTTACCTCCCATTATATTTAATAATGTTATTGTTCCTTACTCAACAACAGTTAAAAACCTTGGCTTAATTATAGACAACACCCTCAGCTGGCGACCGCATATATATGAAGTGAGCAAAAAGGTCACTAACACTCTGCGTCATCTGTATCGTCTCAAGAATTTTTTACCGTTAGGGACTAAGGCAATGCTAATACAGACTTTAGTGTTGCCTATTCTAGATTATGCAGATGTTTGCTATGCTGATGCCTCGCAAGTACTTCTAAACAAACTGGATCGACCTCACAATAATTGCATACGCTTCATTTTCGGTTTACGTAAATACGACCACATTTCCTCTTATATTTCTCAGCTAAAATGGCTACCTCTCCGCTATCGCAGACATTTTAGAATACTGTGCACGTTATTTTCAGTTTTACACGATCCGTTTGTCCCTGAATATCTGAAATGCAAATTTCAGTATCAAGGTGATACCCATAATCGTTGTCTCCGTTCTACGGAAAAATCTAACCTCCATGTTCCCCTCTGTCACACTAGCTTTTTACACAAATCTTTTACTTCTCATGCGGTAAGATTATGGAACGAGTTACCGGGCAGTGTAGGCACAGCCACGAGCAAGGCATCGTTCAAACTCTTGCTCTGGAATTACTATCTAACGTTGCAGGAGTAGTTTGTGGTTTTCCATTTCATTTTTACATTTGTTATTGGAGTTTAAATCAGAAACTGCCATATTTAATTATGTATATATATGTATAATAAGTAGTATGTGTATAATAAGTAGTAGTAAGTAAATATTTGTATGTATGTATTTATATATATTTATGTATATATATATATATATATATATATATATATATATATATATATATATATATATATATATATATATATATATATATATATATATATATATATGTGTATATATACTGTATGTATTATGTAGACATAGATGTTATTTACTTAGTTTGCATTTTGCACCCACAATATTTTCTCTGCTTAGCCTGGAGGTAGACTGGTAGAGAATGGCCTGTTGCATTAAGTCCGCCTTTTTGGACTTGGTGTGCAAATAAAGCATAAATAAATAAATAAATAAATAAATTACTATTTTTTACTCGTATTTCGTCATACGAATTTTTATGTTATGGTTTTATTATACTCGAGTAAAATTATAAGACATCTGAAAATAGATGACGCTTTAAACGCAATGTTTTTAGTCGATCAGCAAATACAATATATTTTTTTACCTTTAACCGAATGCTGCCATGCAAAGAAGCGGGTTATAGTTATAATATACACCCTATAAATTATGGCTCTTGGCTAGACTTACTTGACGCATATATTTATCTTTACTTACATTCTCCCCGTGTAGTGGCGGGTAAGAACACTCACTACCCCAAATCTTCCTTTATTATTAAGAGGCGACATAGGGAAACTGAGGCAGAAGATGGGCAGCAGCATCTTACTGATAACAGCAAAACAACAATAATAAAACCGTGGTTGCCAATCCGCTAGCCAAGCGTGGCAACTATGGCAAAATAACCCCCCTGATTTATTCATGTAACGAAGAGATGCTCAAGATCTGAGATCCCAGTCCCCGGCCCCGCTATTCCTGGCTACGGTGGCGACCATGGTGGGGGTTGACTCAACCTGGCAAGGAACCTGGACCTGGGTAGGGCAATTCGGAATACGGCAACTCAAAAGGTCAGCAGCTGGCCGACTTCATGGAGAAAGAGGGACAAAACATACATACGTAGATACAAGATTCGCGCGAAAAATAGAAACCTTCCTTGGCAGTCGAGTAAAAAGTGTAGTTTATGTCTTCTTATAAAATTTTCTTTAGCAAAAATATTTGCCTTCATAAAGTGTAATTCATAAAGTGAAGATAAACTTTGCGAGCAAATCTAAATGTTCAAAGTGAATAGTAAATAAATGTTTTATATGTAATGCTTGTTATTATATTTATTTTTTTTAATTTTAGCCGTGGTAGCTCATTTCATAGTACGCGAGCAATCCGGCTTCGATCCCCCCCGGCACCAATACAATTGTAAATTGCAATTTTAAATATTGATTTAACACGTGCTCGGCGATTAAGGAAAACATTGTGAGGAAACCTGCATGTCTAAGAAATAAGAAAAAATTATTTCGAAGACGTGAAATTCGGCAACATGCAATGGGCGGCAGACGTTTCCTTGCCCTAAAACCCGCTCAGAAATGAGAGGAGGCTTGTACCCAGCAGTGGGACGTATATAGGCTGAATAATAACTTTAACTAGGTTAAAGGAGTCAATCGTTTTTGGGCCTACTAGAAATTTTCGCGAGCTTCAATGGTATTATATACACAAAAAAGATACCAATTTATTATTGTAAATGGTATAAAGATTTTATGAAAATCTAAACGAAATCAAGAAGTATGGAAAAAAAGAGTTGTTTTGATATTTATGTTCATATCATTGGTTCAGATAAAGATAATGTAATATTAAAAAAAATTGTAGTAGAGATGTGCCAACTCGGAAGAACCTCGACTCGAGTTAACTTGAGTTGAAATTCATGTAACTCGAATAGTACTCGAGTTACGCAACTCGAATTGGCGGAACGAAGCTGTGTCAGTTTATAACAAATTATTTTTATATATGTTCTTCCAAGATAATTATTATAATTATTTAACTTAATAGGTAGTTATATATTATTGGTTTGCGTATAGACAATCTTCATAAAATAATATCTATGACGTAGCGTAATGTTATTAATAATTTAACTATCACGAATTATACTTATTCAGCTTATTGACATTACATAATATATCAATAAATTGCTCGAATTAGTAAATCGAGTTCATGACTAAATTGTAGACAGACACTGCTAACCTAAGACGTTGCCCCCAACAACATAAACTACAAGTGAATCAGTGAAGTTACATCCATTTATTGCTTTCCGAATGTACACGGTGCGTCAAGTTGACTCGGTAACTCTAGTGCAAGCAGGTTCGAGTAAAATTTTTTTTCACTTGATTAAACAACTTCACTCGATTCACTCGAGTCAAAACAAAGTTCAAGTTTCATCACTAATGTAAGAATAAAGTCTATGATGGTTATTAAACTTTTTTGGCAGCATAATTAAAAAGTTTGACTTGTTTGTTTACGTTACAAGACAATAAAATATCGTCTCATCGATGCACAAGTGTATGGATACATGGAATATATAGATATAAATTATATTCGTATCATAATATGGATAATATCATGCAGGTTAGCTAAATGTTAACAATTCAAATTATCTATTTTTCTTCTATAGATGTATGTTATTACAAGAGTTTATTCCACGTAGAATTTTAGAAGATCTATAAATTGTGTTGAATTACCTAAGACAAATGAGGTCTGAGAACCTTATTAGTATGTTAAATGTGACAATGTACTAAAGTTTTATGTTACAAGGAAAATTTAAATTAAATATATAATATAATAAGGTAAAAATACATTATGTATTCAGCAAGTTGCTCCATATAACTTGACAATACTTAATTGCTTATTTGGTAGTCCAGACATGGATCCTTAATTGCCAGCCATAGTTGATAGATAGTATATACGATGCATATATTTATTTGAAAAAAAAGTAGTAAATACTTGTACCAGAAGCAAATATACAGTTTGCATATGTATTGCGACTAAGTTAAGCAAATTTTAATTGTGTAATGATTATGTCATTGATGTTTTGAACCATATCCTGCGACGGAATTAGATTCTTCTATTATGCTTAGATTGCTTTGTTGTTAACTCTCCAGAAAGGAATATTATTTTGTGATCAATAAGTTATATATTTTTCTTCTACATGAAACCAGTAAAAATAAAAAGTTATCTATAATTACTATTTTTGTATTTGATCAACTGGAGATAATTAATCATGTATATTTTATAATCATTTCTTATTTATATACATATAGGCAGAGATATCAAAATTCTGACAGATATATGGAAATATAGTTTATTGACATTAAAGGAGTCTCATCTCATATCTCTTATTATTGAA
Organism: Parnassius mnemosyne; assembly: GCA_963668995.1. Lineage (NCBI taxonomy): Eukaryota > Metazoa > Arthropoda > Insecta > Lepidoptera > Papilionidae > Parnassius > Parnassius mnemosyne. The sequence goes on from CAVLGL010000093.1 coordinate 66,272,608, forward strand.
AATGTCCTTTTCATTCCAAACAATATCATAAATCATCATGTTTTTTGGATTTATAGCATTTGAAATGTAAAGCAATAAATATATAAACATAGTCTTCACAAACTATTTAGAATGAAATAAATATAGATAAAATAATCTGTATACCTTGCAGGATAAAAGCTTACAGAGGTGCCCGTAGGCAGAGACAAAAAAGAGTATGGATATTGAAGACAACTGTCATATAATTGAAAATGTCCTTGTGATTTCTGCCAATATCATAAATGGACATGTTATAATCAAGTTATTTAGAAAAATATCTTTCGAAATAATGATTGACGATAACAAATACAATTTAATTATACGTGTGTTTTATTATCCTTCCATAAACAGTTTAAAAAATCTTACTTCCTCACTATTTATCAGTGTGTAATAACAGATAAAAATCCGGCCAAGTGCGAGTCGGACTCGCGCACCGAAGGTTCCGAACAAATCCGTAGGTATATAAGTTTAAATTTATTAAAAATATTTTTATTATATGATCTAACTAAAAGAACAATGTCAGACTTTCATACATAAAATTAGTTGAGAAGAAATTGTAGCGTCTATATATCAAAAATATCTTAAAATGTTAAGCGTCAGTCCCTTAATAACTCTGTCAAAGAATTTTGTCCTGAGAAGGCGTCAAAAAAAAGATATTTAGATTTGAACCTTTTTAGGTTATGTCCTATGTCACTTGGAAAAGTCATGCTTCCTGTGGTTGTTTGATGTTAGCTTAATAGATAATTGAGAGTTTTTAGATTATTGTATCTCTATTATATATTTGCATACTATAAATGTATATTTCTGGCATGGCTCCAGGGCCTTTGTTTCATAGTGACATTCTCAGAAGGACTAGAACCCAGAGCCGTAAAGCCAGTGAAAAAAAACCAGTGACATTTTGTTTTAACTAGCGTTGGCATAACATAAAATGGAATTGTTACATAGTACTATGATTGAGATAATGTACTATTGTAGGAAATTCTTTGTAAGAGACTTATTCTCAATCATTTCACTTTTATTTTTATTATTACTGATAGTATAGTTATTACTAATAATAACTTAATATAAAAATATTTTGTGTGTTGTGTTGGTAGTCTTACAAAGTGTATACGAAAATAGTATGAATATACTAAATGGCAACACTTGAATAGAGTAAAATGATTTAAGTCATTTGATATTCCCAAAAATGTTTGTCTTTTTCTGTGGCTTTAATTAAAATACATTTTTATTTCAAAAATCATAGAAAAATAATAATACTCATTTTATATATAACTTATTTCTAGACGCGATAATTTATGACAACTATTTTTCTGCCATTGCTCTTTATGCTTTTCGCAAGTTTTCCTTTATCTGTGCTATAATACGTAACTTCATACCAAATTTTAAGATTCTGAGTTCACGGGAAGTACCCTGTAGATTTTGATTCCCTTGCGATTGTCGTAGATTTGTGGCATAAACGGCTGTATTTTTTGATTGCGTTGGCTTAGAAGTTTGTTTTTTTCATAGCTTCAAGAAACAGGTAGACTTGACTATTTGATATGAATTTCAGCTTGATACCTCCACGCATTCCTGAGAAAAAGGGTCTTGACAGACAGACAGACGGACAACAAAGTGATCCTATAAGGTTCCGTTTTTTCCTTTTGAGGTACGGAACCCTAAAAATGACATCAACTAGACATTTTGGCTTTAATGGTGTTTGAGGTATGATAACTAATCAGTTAATATATTTTCAAACAAAGTTTTGACACCGCGCCTGTCTGTCTATCTGTTCTACTATTAATAGACTACTTTGGAAATTATGATTTACTATAACTAATGTAGATGCATTATAATTTGTGTTTTTATCCTTACACAACCAATTCAAAACATCTTTCTTACTATATAGCATGTGTACGTAATATTATAAATGTACATAATATTATCCCTGAGTCATCTTGGCTTTAATCATATTAATTAAATGGTATTTGGGATATATACACACAATCAATCAATACGTGTAAAAAATAGTATACCAGTACATACCACATTAATTTGTGCACAGTCAGGCACTATATTTTGCCGAAACTACTAAAAGGATTTTCCATCGATCTCGATCTTAAAGTACCAATAAATGGTGAATGTACCTACAATTTTATTTTGTACTAATAATTATTGAACAGTGCACTATACTAACTTATAATACCGGTGAAAACTAATAGACAATCGCTTTTAGTTTATTTTTAGGTTATAATAAGATTCATATTTCATTTGCTAATGTCTCAGTACTCCGTTTAGATACGGTAAAACTAATATTACTATTGTAATTTATAGATTACAAGAAATTAATCGACATGCATTTCAGTAAGGGTAGCTAAAATTTGTGGTGGGCCCATTCTCCATACAAAAAGAAACTGTCTCCTTTAAAAATTATCGGATGAATAGAAATAAACAAATCATACGGTAATCGTATAAATAAGAAAAAAAAATTATTCTATTATCGTAAGAATAGATAATTCCTTGTCTAGACATATTAATTAAATTGAAGTGTACAAATGACACCCATGACAGCTAACTAGATAAATTTACGAAGTAAAACGTTGAAAACATTAAGAGCCATTATCGAGAAACCAATTATATACACAAAAATATATACAATACAATCTACAATTGCTTGTTTAATATATACATAATAAACACATAGGTCGTCGCCAAACAGGACATGGTGTTTAAATTAAACCCTGTAATTCTATTTATCTTGATAAAAATACGTGTGACATTTGTTTAAAGGTCAAAAGCCATTTTAATATTCTCTTATTGTACAAACTTAGATGTCGTCATTAACAGGTAGTATTTAAAGACAACTTTGTGATGAAGCTCTTTAGTTGTGCGGTAAATATTGCGAACACAATGGCATGGGATCTGAGGGATAAAACCGTGGTTATCACAGGTGGAAACGTTGGTATTGGGTACGAAATTGCTGATAAATATCTGGAAAAATGTGCAAAAGTTGTTATATTACTTGGAAGAAATGAAGACAACGGCAACAAAGCTTTTGAATCTTTAAAAGAAAGGTATGGGAAAGACAAAGCGGTGTTTTTCAAATGTGATGTTACAAGTGATTTGGAAGAAATTTACAGAAAAATAATCGACACATATAAAAATGTGGATGTATTGATCAATAATGCTGGAGTATTAAACGAAACAGAAATTAGAAATACTATAAATGTTAATGTTACAGCGTTGATTGAATGGTCTTTTAAATTCTGGGAGCACATGAGGAAAGACAAATCCGGAAAAGGCGGGACTATTATTAATATAGCGTCTATTTATGGATATAGAGTTGACCAATACGTGCCGGTATATCAGGCATCAAAGTTCGCTGTAATGGGTTTTACAAAATCACTTGGCAATATTGAAAATTTTAAGGAATTCGGAGTTCGAGTGGTGGCAATTTGTCCCGGATTCACGGAAACCAGACTGGTTGTTGATCCAAAAACGGTGATAAAAGATACCAAATTCAAAGAATTCACTAAAAAGCAAGCATGGCAAACAGTTGAAGCGGTCGGAATTGCAGCAGTTGAGGTATTTGAAACAGCTGGTAGTGGTACTGCATGGTTAATTGAAGGAGCAAAACAGATTGAGCAAATATTATAGATATGAAGTACCTAGAAGTTTGCACTGTGTACTAAAATACTTCATTGAGTATTTTTGCTTTCTTCGTTACGAGCCTGTGACACTACTGGAAGTAGACCTCTTCTATCAAATCACTATGCTTGGTATGCTTTATTAGTATTGTAAGTTAATTGCAGTTCCAGATGTCTCCTACCTTCGATGCTTCTCCAAATCACCGGGTGTGATATTTTAGAACTAGCATATGCAATATGGTATACCGTAAAATATTATTCAGAACATTTACTTAATTTTATTATTTGTGTTATATGGCTTGAATAAAATCTAAAGTTTATGTATATTTTATTTTATTTTATTTATAATAATGGGGGGCAGAAAAGGTCGTTGTCCGCCCTTCTCCTGCGCCCGGTGCGCCTTCTGCAGCCAGGGAAGGGAATCGAGATTTCCCTTTCCCGTTCCGCAGTTTCCTTCTGCGACATCACGTCCTCGCAGAAGGACACCACTGCGTCCCAAGACTCTGCGCTACCGACAATCTTCCGCACTAAGGCCGGCAGCGACAGATCGCCTCCTACTTTATTTGTGAGGACACGGTGCTGTTCCTCCCAAGCTACACACTCGGCGAGCGTGTGTTGCACCGTGTCCTCCCCGCAATGGACGCAGTGGTGGCACCGAGCGTCCGGCTCCCTGTCTATGCGGCACAAGTACTTGCCGAAGCAGCCATGCCCCGACAGCACTTGCGTCACCCTAAACTAGCCGTGCCTTCTCCCGAGCCAGTCGTCGAGTACTGGCCGGATCGCCTCCACGGTAGCGAGGCCGGCAGTAGGGCGCAGAAGCCTTTGCCGCCATTCCGCCACTAAGACCTGACGGAGCTCCTCTCGACGAAGCGCGATCTGCCACTGCACCGGCCTCGAGCCCCGTGCCCGCTCTTCCTCGCGCCATCGATATAATGACGCGAGTACTTTCGCCTCTAGGTCCCAGGGCGGGGATCCGGCCAGGACGCAAGCCGCCTCGTAGGAAATCGTGCGATACCCGCGGACGACTCTGACGGCCATCGCCCTCTGTGGTTTGCGCAGAATGGCGAGAGTGTCATGTCCATCGCCCACACAGGGACCCCATACAAGGCCATGGACCGCACGATTCCCACGTACAACCGCCTATAGGCGGCGCTCGGGCCCCCCAAGTTGGGAAGCAACGTTGAAAGCGCGCCCGCTGCACCCATCAGCTTGGGCGAGAGCCGCCGGAAGTGGGGTCCGAATACCCATCGGCTGTCGAGCACCAATCGCAGATACTTCATGGTGGACTCGACAGCTATCCGGGCCCCGCTGACCACGATGTGTAAACCCGGCGGTGGCGCGCGTCGAGGGCCATGGAACACCATGGCCTCCGACTTGTTTAGGGCCACTTCCAGGCCCAGGTGCCGGATGCGGTTCACCACTTGTGACACCGCAGTCGTGGCAATCAACGCTGCTTCCCTGTGCGAACTTCCCCGGGCAGTGACGAGCGTGTCGTCCGCATAACACGTCAAGTCGGCGCCCGACGGGAGTTCACCTCTCAACACCCAGTCGTAGCCGATGTTCCACAGGAGCGGTCCCAAGATCGATCCCTGCGGAACACCGCACGACATGACGTGCTGGCCAGCGCCGTCACGTCCCCAATACGTGACGCATCTCTCCTCAAGATAAGCCCCTATTGTGCGGTGGAGGTAGGAAGGCACGCGATGGTAATTCAGCGCCTCCCGAATACAACTCCAGGGTAGGGTGTTGAAGGCGTTGGAGATGTCTAAGGACACCGCCAGCACCACCCCACCCCGGGATACTATCTCCTCCGCCAGGGCCCTTACGCGTGTAATAGCATCTATGGTGGAGCGCCCGCGACGAAAACCAAACTGGTTGTCATCCAGGTCTGTCCCCTCTCTGCACAAGTTGCTGACGAGGCGATCTGCGATGATAAGCTCAAAAAGTTTGCCCGCCTCGTCGAGCAGCACTATAGGCCGGTACGCGGACGGTGAGTCCGCGGGGCGCCCCTCCTTCCTGGGCAGGACCAGCCTCCCCTCCTTCCACACACTGGGAAACTGACCCTGCTCGAGACATGCCGTGAAGAGCCCCCTTAACTGGGGCTCTAGCTCCTTCAGAGCCAGGACGAGAGCTCGACCAGGAACTCCGTCGGGTCCGAGCGTTGTGTTCTTAGCCCGGAGTCGCGACACGGCCACTCTCGTCTTTGCTTGCGTCACCTCGGGGACATCGGTGCTCTCCTCTTCTGGAGAGTCTGTGGCTGAGGGCGAAGCCATCGCCGGGGGAACGTGTCCCACTCACTCAGGGAAGAGAGTCGATAACACCGCCTCTAGCAACTGGGGTTGTATCTTTTGTGTTAGTGGAGGCGCCCAGGGATGCAACTTGCCCCGTATCCAACGGTAGGGGCGCCCCCATGGATCCCGATCTAGGGACCCCAGCAGCTCCTCCCTGGCACGCGACTTTGAGTCGCCGATGGCCAGTCACAGAGTCTCCTAAGACGCGCGGTACACCTCATACAGCGCGTCCTCTTCGGCGGAATCCCGTCGACGCCGCCTCCGGTATCGGGTGTACTGGCGACGATCCGCACCGCAAGCTATGCGCAATTGCGCGATCTCGGCGGTCTACCAGTACACCTGGCGCTTTGCGGACCGTTGGCGGACACGGGGCATGGACGCGTCGCAGATCTGCGTCATCGCCCCGCGAAACCATAGCGCCACCGCTTCGACGTCGACGGGACCGTCCGTCGTCGACTCCCAGATCCAGGAATGGACTAGGGCAGCTTCCTCGAATAGTTCCCTGTCAATGCGCTTAAGCGCCCAACGCGGGCCGTCGTTAATCGGGGTTGTTGGATGGCGGCCGCTCGCAGTCTGAGCAGAGACGTCGAACCGGATATACCGATGGTCCGACAGCGTCTCCTCCTCTGCGGCGACACGCCAGTTGCGGACTCGGCTGGCGGCAGAGGGGCTAGCAAACGAGACGTCCACCATCGACCCACCCCGCTGCCGCACGCACGTGTATTCCGAACCCCGATTCAGGACGATCAGACCAGTCGTCACCGTCCACTCTTCTAGCACCTCGCCCCGAGGGTCAGTGACCGGAGATCCCCACGCCGATGACTTGGCGTTGAGATCCCCGAGCACCAGAATGGGACGAGGGTGAAAGCGGCCTACGACGGCGCCCAACTCGACAAGGAAACCCTCAAAGTCGGCGAGACTTGTTGAGGAAGAAATACGCCCCTACAACAACGATACCGCCCGAGACCGCAGCAACCCAGCCGCGGCCCCGAGACGGGTCGATCAGAGTCTCGCCAATAATGGCCACCAAACCGTCAGCGCATCCCAACCAGTTGTCACGGGCGGGAATGAAGTACGGTTCGGCGACCACAGCCACGTGAATCGACCACTCTGCCATGCTCTGGAGTAGGAGATCCTGAGCTCTGGCACAGTGGTTGATGTTGCCCTGAAGAAAATGGAATTGTGCCTTTACTGGCATTCCATTTCCTCGGCAACGGTCCTGGGCTGCGGAGGATCACCTAACCCTAGGCCAACCCTACACGACAGCGACAGCGACAGCGACAGCGACAAAGCTGATAGGATAGACTCGACTCCTCACCGTATGGTAGCGGCGTTAAATCAACCACCCTTTAGTTCGCACCATGAGCCAACAAGTAAAAGAAATGGCACTGAATTCCCGGCACCCCTTTAATGGGGCAGGGGTGCGAAGAATCTCCAGGAGAGAAACCGGCGACGAGGTTTGCCACCCGTCACGTCCTGTCTCCCGGAGTGGCGAAAAGTGGATTGCGGAGGCCCGTCTGGCTACGCTGAATGTATGTGGAGCAATGAATGATAAGATGGATGTAGTATGCGAAATGATGAATAATAGAGGAATAGATGTGTTATGTGTAAATGAGACGAAACGAAAGGGAAGGGATGTCTCTGCACATGGCATGTACACCCCTTACTGGTCTGGTGTAGACGAGACCGAGCGGGTATGCGTGAGAGTCGGTGTCATCCGTTCAGAACGAATGGGTCAATGTCTGAAAGAGTATGAATGTGTAAGCTTAGGGCTGATGTGGATACGAATGAAAGTGGGCTTAAAGAAGTTGTTTCTGCTAGGGGTGTACGCCCCAGATATGTCTAAGCCCACTTATATCCGAGAGCAGTTTTGGGACATGGTAAGGCTGGTGTTGACGAAATGTAAGGAAAATGAAAATATTTTTATGTTAGGAGATTTTAATGGAAGGTTTGGGTGAGGATGTCTGGTTATGAAAGGATATTAGGAGAACATTTGGCGATGAAAGTATTAATGAGAATGGTAAAAACCTCCTCACCGTATATGTGGAAAAGAATATTTTTGAGACGAACACTCTCTTTCGCCATAAGAGGATTCACATGTATACATGGGAAAGAGGGGATGATAGAAGCATGATAAATTTCATAGTTGTGGATGAAAGAATGAGGAGTGCATTGTAAGATACAAGGGTTTACCGGGGGTCCAACGTAGGGACGGATCATTACTTGCTCTTATGCCGAATTTATGGTTTATTCAGGCGTTGGCGGCATCGGACATCTGTGCGTAGCGTAGCGTATAGAGATAATAGAGAGGTTACAAGATGAAGGTGCGAAAGGGAAGTATAAATGTAGACAGAAGGAAAATACAAGTGAAGAGAAGATTTATGAATGATTTAGACATCCTATGTGGTAGAGCCATGCTGCAGCTAAATTATGGTTGTAGCACGAATGGGTCGGCTCGACCGGGGAAGAACCACGCTCTCACAGAAAACCAGCGTAAAATAGCAGCATAATGCTGCTGTGTTTCGTATGGTGAGTGTAGAGAACCGAAGACCCTTTTTACTGGCAAAGAGGCATTTCATCTTAGTCCTCACGGGTGACAACGCATCTGCATCTTGAGTGTTTATTGAGATAGATATAGATGTATATAAGTCACAGTAACCACTTACCATCAGGTGGACTATGTGCTCGTTTGTCACCCGATCCTATAAAAAAAAGACTTCAAGACTGTATGGAATAATGTTAAGCAAGTTTTGGTGGATGCAGCCACCGAACAATGTGGTGTAAGTAAGAGAACGAATGAAAGGAAAAATAATACGTTGTGGTGGAATGATGAGATACGGCTGGATGTTGTAGCAAACAAGATAGCATGGCTTGATTTACTAGCAACTAAAGCTGGTAATTCTGGCGATATGAATGATAAGATTGAAAGAAAAAGGCAGACTGTAGACGTATAAATAAGAGAGTAAAAGAAGTTGTTGAAAGGGAAAAGCAAGAAAGGATGGATAAGAATCATAAAATAATATCTGATAATTTCCAAGCAAATATTAAAAAGTTCTGGAAACTCGTAAGAACTGCCAGGGGAAATTCAACACAGCCTAGAATTAATGCTATACGAGACGAGAACGGCTGCATTCTGAATGATAAAGTTTCGAATTTAATGAGATGGAAGGAATAGTTTGGAAGCGTGTTCAAGATTGAAAAGTCATCTGAATTAAGTGAAATAGAAATTCCGAAAGTAGTGGAGGGAGGTAGGGAGATAAGATAGAGATGAAATAATGAAAGCAATGAAAAGCATGAAAGCAGGTAAGGCAGCCGGATATGATAGAGTATCACTTGAAATGCTAAGGGCTGAAGGAGGTGTGGTTGCAGGCCTGCTGTTAACCTTGTTTAATTTATTTTGGTAACTGAAGCGGGTACCGAAAGACTGGTGCAAAGCCGTGATAGTCCCAATATATAAGGGAAAGGTGTCACAGCAGGACTGTAAAAACCACCGTGGTATCAGCTTGCTTAGTATTGTAGGTAATCTGTATGCTAAGGTGTTAATTGAAAGAGTTATGGAAGAAACTGATGGAAAAATTAGGGATTTGCAAGCTGGATTTAGAAAGGGAATGGGGTGTACGGATCAAGTCCTTTCCATGCGCATGATTGCGGAGAAGTTTTTGGCCAAAAACCAGAAAGTTTTGTGTGCGTTCATGGACTTTGAAAAGGCTTATGATAGAGTGGACAGGAATGTGCTATGGCAAACACTGAACTTATTTGTGTTGAGCGCTGGTTTGATTCAGATATTAAGGTCTCTTTATAGGGACTCTAGTGCATGTGTCAGGATCAACGAGGTCTACTAGGACTGGTTTGTCATTCAAAAAGGTGTCAGACAGGGCTGTGTATCTTTCCCACGGCTGTTTAATAGTGGTAGAGCCACGCGGCAGCTTTTGCTATCGCACGGATGGGCCGGCTCGAACCGGGGTAGTACCACGACCTCACAGAAAACCAGCGTGCAGTAGAGGTTTACCTCTGCGTTTCGCTTGATGAGTGCAGGTAGCCGGAGGCCCTTTTTACTGGAAATGAGGCATTCCATCTTAGTCCTCACGGGTGACAACGCATCTACATTTTGATTTGTAACAGAGGATAGATGTAGATGTCTATGGGCCGCAGCAACCACTTACCATCAGGTGGACTGTGTGCTCGTTTGTCACCCTTATCCTATAAAAAAAAAACCTATTTATGGACAGTTGTTTGCAAACTTTGAAAGTTGAAGAATGGCTTGAGAATAGGTGAGTTAACCGTCAAATGTCTTTTGTATGCTGATGATCAAGTCATATTTGCATCGTCGGCGGTCGAATTGCAAATGATGGCTACTTTAATGAACTGGTCATTAAAAGAAAGGGGTATGAAACTGAACACAAATAAGACGAAAGTGATGGTTTTAGAAAGAGAAGAAAGTAAAACGTTATGTGAAATAATAATAGAAGGGCAGTTAATTGAGCAAGTGGATGAGTTTATATATTTGGGATGTTTGTTTAGCAGGGATGGTAGATATGATAAGGATATAGAACGACGAGTGAACGTAGAAAATAGAGTGAATGGGGCTCTTCACGCTATTATCAGGAGTCAGAATGTGTCAAATAAGGTACGTATGGCAATTCATAATGCTGTGTTAGTTGCAAACTTTGAAAGTTGACGGCTCCGTGGCGCAGTGGCTTAGCAATCAGTTGTTACGCTGGGGGCCGCGGGTTCGAATCCCGCACGGAACAAGTATTTGTATGGCCTACAAATAATTGTTCCGGGTCTGGATGTTTGTCCTTGTGCAATTTATGTTTGTAAACTGCCTCCACAACACAGGAGAAAATCCTAGTGTGGGGGTAACGTTTTTTTTAAAAACAAGAAAAACAAGTCCCTACTTTAATGTATGGTAGTAAAAATTGGGTCTAGCAGAAGAAGCATAAGAGTAGAATAAATGCTGTATAAATGCGGTCATTAAGGAGTGTGCTAGGGCTGAATCTGAATGACAAGGTGAGAAATAGTGTGATTAGAGAAAATTGTGGTTCGCAAGATGACGTTGTGACCAGGATTAAGAAAGGAATGCTTCGGTGTTTTGGTCATGTAGAAAGAATGAACGAGGAAAGAGTGACAAAGCAAATTTATGTTTATCGACCAAGTCGGTGACACATTGAAAATGGGCCAGATTAGGAGTACCCTTAACCGACGAGCGTGTATGCGTAGATATATGGATGTAAAGGAGTCGAAAGAGGTATGTCAGGATCGTCGATAGTCTCTGACTACCTTTCTGGGTGACAAGCATGTGTGTTTGTGTGTGTGTAATATTGAATTTGAACCAGTTTTCAAATTAAAAAAAATAATCTTAATTTTTTGTCCCAAACAAATTTTGTATCATTTGCGTTTGCTCCTGCTTGTTGCATTTTCGACGAGTATTAGTAAATAAATATTATATATTTTTAGAATAAAAGACTGACATACGAATTAACAGTTCACGTAGCTTAAGTTCAGAAAATAACTCCAGCGCAGTGCCCCTGTCATCAATTTTAAGTAAAGACGACTACGGATGTGACTAGTGACCCCTGAGGATGCCCTCTCAGCCTTGCAACCTACAATTGTAGTGGTTCTATTAGCATTTGACCCAGATTGCAATAGCTTAGCAACTGGTTACTGGATACTGCTGTTTAGTAATACAACCAGGTAATAAATGGTTTGTTTTTTACGTGGTAGAGCCATGTTGCAGCTATATTAGTAGTATAGTTGTAGCACGAATGTGTCGGCCTGACCGGGAAAGGCCCACGCTCTCACAGAATAAGAGCGTAAAATAGCATCTAAACACTGCTGTGTTTCGTATGGTGAGTGTAGAGAACCGGAGAACCTTTTTACTGGAAAAGAGGCATTCCATCTTAGTCCTCACGGGTGACAACGCATCTGCATTTTGATTCTATATTGAGGATAGATGTGGATGTCTATTGTTCACAGCAACCACTTTCAATCAGGTGGACTGTGTGCTCGTTTTTCACACTATCCTAAAAAAAAATGAATCCAGCCAGACTCCCAGACAGGAGAGAATAGAATAATTTTTTATTCAATATAGATCACTTGTGTAATTGTTATTGAAAGTCATTTTTTACTTTACCACTGGTTCGAAAAAAAACCTCTGTCCTGGTAAGTACCAGCAAGAAACCCAGCGGGACTTTTTTTTAAAAGCATATTTTACATTAATGGTTGTACAAGCCATATAAGTAAAAAAATTATTTAAGAAACAGCTTGGAAGCGACCACCTTATTCCCAGAGGTTATTATCAACCATGTATTCATTTATACTATAATAACTCTTTTTATACAGTTTCAACTTAAAATAAACGTAAAAATATTATTTCTTTAAATTTTACTTTAAGAGACTCTATCGGTTTTAGGTTGAAAATAGCTCTAATGGCCCTCTTCTGTAAATCAAAAATAGTTTTAGAATCAGCCGCATTTGCCCATAGCAAAACCCCATAAGACATATGGAATGCTATAGAAATAACTGTAATAAACTAGAATAGAATAGAATGATTTTTATCCAATATGGATTATTACATAATACTTATTGAAAGCCATTATTTTATTTACCACTGGTTCGGAAAATACCTCTGTCCTGGGAAGAACCAGCAAGAAACCCAGCGGGACTTTTTTTTAGACATAATTTCACTTAACAATAATTTTGTTTATACAATTTTAAATGAATTTTCATAGAACCAGCATGGTGACGATCACCTTATTCCCAGGGGTTATTTTCATTCATGTATTCCTTGATATTATAATAACCCTTTTTGTACAGTTTTTCTTTAATAAAACGTTTAAACTTGTTTATTGACAAACTTTGAACATGTTCTGGGATTCTGTTGTAAAAGCCTATACATTGCCCCATAAATGAATTACTAATTCTGTGGAGTCTAGTAACAAACAAGCTTATGTTTGTTCCTAGTGTTTAAGGTATGAACATCCTTATTCTTATTAAAGCTATTTATGTTTTTATGTACATACATTACATTTTCATAAATATATTGCGATGCCAAAGTTAATATATTTATTTCTTTAAATTTTTCTCTGAGGGACTCTTTACAATTTATATTATAAATCGCCCGTACGGCTCTCTTTTGCAAAACAAATATAGCTTCAATATCAGTCGCATTACCCCATAGCAAATTTCCATAAGACATTACGCTATGAAAGTAACTAAAATACACTAACCTAGCTGTCTCAACATCTGTGAGACTTCTAATCTTTCTTACAGCATATGCTGCAGAACTAAGTCTGCTTGCTAATTTAGATATATGGGGGCCCCATTGAAGTTTCGCGTCAATAGTAATACCGAGAAAAACAGTGGTATCCACATGACTCTAAGTAACCTAGCTGTCTTAAAACTAGTGAGACCTCTAATCTTTTTTACAGCATAGGCTGCAGAATTTAGTCTGCTTGCTAGTTAGATATGGGGGCCCCACTGAAACTTTGCGTCGAGAGTGATGCCAAGAAAAACAGTCGATTCAACAGGGCTCAGTTCTTCTCCATGTAAAAACACATTGGTACTCAGATTTTTAACATTCGTTGTTGTAAAATTTATACATTACATTTTATTTCCGTTTAAATGTAGATTATTAACGTTAAACCAATGCACTAATTTTGATAGAGCATTAATAACTTCGTCACATTTAAATGATTGACGTTGAAGTTTAAAATTCAAGTAAGTATCATCAGCAAACAATACTATATCACGATTATCCCCTACAAGAGAAGGTAAGTCATTAATATACACTAGAAATAGGAATGAGCCGAGAATGGTGCCGTGAGGGACACCCATTAGTACAGGTGACTTGGAAGAACTTTTACCATTGATAATAACTTTCTGCATTCTATTACTTAATTATGAAATATTAAGTTTAAGCGCTGTGTTCTTGACATCATAGTACTGTTGCTTACTGACTAATGTCTCATGGTTAACTTAGTGAAAGGTCTTGGAAAGGTCACAAAATATACCCAAAGCATACTCTGAATTCTCCCATGGACAAAAAATATGGTTAATAAACTCAACTCCAGCGTCAATTGTCCAGTAACCTCTTGTAAAACCGAATTGATTTTTATGTAGCAATTTATTAATATTAAAGATACTTAACATCTGATCTAAAATTATTTTTTTTAATAATTTTAAAATAACTTTAACAGGAATCCCCCATAAGTCTGCCGTTTTCTTAAAATCAATAGTTTTAAAATATTTAGCGATATCTTTTGGCAGTACTCTATGGAATTTAAAAGTATTTGAACAAGCCTTTACACTTTGTTTAAGCAATGATTCGGCGACAGTAGGAAAGGAATTTAATGATTTAGTTGTCAAAAAAGGAACATCAGTAAAATGTTTCTGAAAAGCCATAGCAACTTATTGATCAGGTCGAGCTAAATTATTGTTAATATTCAATTGAAAACCCGAGTTGCGCGGTTTGACCTTGCCTGTTTCACTATATATTATTCTCCAGGTCATTTTAATTTTGTGAGATGCAGTTTTGATTTTGTTACTTAAATGTAAAGCCATAGCTGTGGATCACACTTTTTTTAATATTTTAGAATATGTTTTTACATAATCTCTAAATATAACACTACTACTATATGATCTTTCATTATAAAGCTTGTATAACTTTCGCCTACTTTTAAAAATTCCTACTGTCACCCATTCATTAAATGATTTGCAACTGTTAAAAGAGAACATTTTAGAAGTAAATATGCAGGAAAAAAGCTCTACCGCTAGCATTCGACAAATATTAAATATTCCTGGAAGATAAGCTCCTAAAAACGTCATACTTGTAGCATTTGTTGCACGTCTACTGATTATGTGAATAGTAATAAATTTAGTATGTTACAGCAAGGAACTGAGATATCTTCATAATAAATATCATCAAAATAGTTCAGCCAGTTTCGTGTGAAAAGGTTCTTCCATAAACTAGCACGAACAAAAAAAAATAGTAATTCGTTGCTACTGCTAGTGTAAAGGAATGACAAACCAACAAAACCACTGCCGCATTGATAACATTAGTGCAGGAGTAATAAGGGTAGTAACAAATATAACAATTTATGGGCATGTTTATATAATATATTGATGTGCTTTGTCATTATAGAATAAGAAATAAAAAATATTTTAAAAATATAAAAAGAGCCGTGGTAACTCAGTTGGTTAGCGCTGGCTGTTAATTTTACAGTACGTCACCAACCGATCCCTGCCAGCACCAATGATAACGTTAATTGCAATTTTAAGTGCTAATTCTACCACGTGCTCGAAGTTTAAGGAAAAGACAGTTAGGAAACCTGCATGTCTGAGAAAAAAGAAAAAAAAATATTTCGAAGACATGTAAAGTTCGCCAATATGCATAGGAGCACCGCGGCGGACACTTCCTTGCCCTTAAACCCGCTAAGAAATGACAGTAGGCATGTGCCCAGCAGAAGGTAGTATTTAGGCTGTAACTTTAACTTTTTAACTTTAATTTTTAAGAATATCGTGGCAGATCTATTTATACCAATTCACAGATTCGGTTTCATATTTAACTCCATGAAATGTACATACATATACATAAACACTCACGCCTGTCACCCAGAGGGGTAGGCAGAGACTACGGACTTCCATTTGGCGCGATCCTGACACACCTCTCTCGCCTCTTTCACATCCATATATCTACGCATACACGCTCGTCGGTTAAGGGTACTCCTAATCTGGCCCATTTTCAATGTATCGCCGATCTGGTCGATAAACCTTCGTCTAGGGCGTCCCTTCCCGACCCTGCCGTTCACTTCTGCAACATAAATTTGCTTTGTCACTCTTTCCTCGTTCATTCTTTCTACGTGACCAAACCACCGAAGCATTCCTTTCTTAATCCTTGTCACAACGTCATCTTGCAAACCACACTTTTCTCTTATTACACTATTTCTCACCCTGTCATTCAGATTCAGCCCTAGCATACTCTTTAAGGAACGCATTTCTACAGCATTTATTCTACTCTCATGCTTCTTCTGCCAGACCCAACTTTCACTACCATACATTAAAGTCGGTACTAACACAGCATTATGAATTGCCATACGTGCCTTAGTTGACACATTCTGACTCCTCACAATAGCGTGTAGAGCCCCATTCACTCTATTTCCTGCGTTCACTCGTCGTTCTATATCCTTATCATATCTACCATCCCTGCTAAATAAACATCCCAAATATACAAACTCATCCACTTGCTCAATCAACTCCCCTTCTATTCTTATTTTACATAAAGTTTTACTTTCTTCTCTTTCAAAAACCATCACTTTCGTCTTACTTGCGTTCACTTTCATACCCCTTTCTTTCAATGAACAATTCATTAAAGTAACCATCATTTGCAACTCGGCCGCCGACGATGCAAATATGACTTGATCATCGGCGTACAAAAGGCATTTGACGGTTGACTCACCCATTCTCAACCCACATTCTTCAACTTTCAAAGTTTGCAAACAACTGTCCATAAATAGGTTAAACAGCCACGGGGAAGCCACACATCCCTGTCTGACACCTTTATGAATGCCAAACCAGTCCGAGTAGACCCCGTTGATCCTGACACAAGCACTAGAGTCCCTATAAAGAGACCTTAATGCCTGTATCAATGTATCATCACAATGAATAGTGCCATGTTTTTTTTTAGATTTTCTTATATAGAATTTTTTTTAAATGTTTGACGTAGATTTTAAAAATGGTTAAAATGTTAAAATTTCGTTTATTAAAGTATATTTTTGAAGAACTTAGCCTTATCTTGGTTTTGGCTGATGGACTCAACAGCAGCTATTATAAGAAAAGGACAAGTTATTTTTTTTTAAATTTGTTTACCATGTTTTTATCATATTCTTGAATTGTCATCCTATTGTATATTCAAAATTTCATGTTTCCGGCTCATCGGGAAGTTTATTAAAATCAATTACTTCATTCCACCCGGAACGACAGACAGACAAATAAACAGGAAAGTGACTTAATAAAACGTGGTAATATAAATCTAAAAAATGGAAAGACCTTCCTTCTTTTTCACTTTCCCAGTCGGGCAACATGCCCATGGTCACTAACTACTAATGTACTTAATTTACGGAAATTCGTCTAGTAGTTTTTGCCAGCAGCGTGTATAAACAGACAAACAAAAATTCTAAAAACTTCAGTTTGACTTCAGAATCCTTTATTTAGTCCAAAGAAATTTACTTCTTAAATGTCTTTGATTTAGTCCTAGATTTATTTTTTATACAATATTAGAATTACAGAACATATGTCATCAAAACCTTTGACATTATACGACTAGTTCAGTGTTTTAAAGAAATATTAATAATGTTCGCCGCTCCACTCCAGTGGTTTTCGGTTAAGTTATTTTACCCTTGCTTTTGTTTAAAATTATAAATTAAGTTTCAAAGTTTAGGTTTCGAATTTCAAGGCGAGTTAAATACTTCAGAATTGAAACTTAAATAACAGCGGTCAAGTTAGCAAAGATACCGAGCCGAGCGGTCGTCTAACTTCAGTGGAGTTCCGAAAATTTGATACAAAGGCAAATTATTTAAGGGGTTATAAATAGTGTTGGGGTTCGTTTATTTAAAACAGAGCATGGAGTTTTTAATGAAGAATTTGTCAAACGAGCACACAGCCTAATATCATCATCATCATCTTTTTTTTTTTTTTTTTTTATAAGAGAGGCGGCAAACGAGCATGCGGCTCACCTGATGGTAAGTGACTACCGCCGCCCATGAACAACCGCAACACCAGGGGAATTGCAGATGCGTTGCCGGCCTTTTAAAAAGGAGTAGGCTCTTTTCTTGAAGGTCCCTAAGTCGTATCGGTCCGGAAAAATCCCTGGTGGTAAACTAAACTATTCCACAAGGAAGTTGTGCGAGGAAGAAAACATCTTCTAAATCGCACAGTGGTGGACCGCCAATCATCCAGATGGTGTGGATGGTATCGGGAGTTCTGCCGCGATGTGCGTTCGTGAAATTTGGCGGCTGGGATTAATCCGAACAATTCCTCAGAGCACTCCCCATGGTAGATGCGAAAGAAAATGCAAAGAGATGCAACATCTCTTCGCAGTGCCAATGAATCGAGCCGATCGGAAAGGGCTCGGTCGTCGACGATTCGAGCCGCTCTGCGCTGGATGCGGTCAAGTGGAAGGAGCTGGCACTGGGGAGCCCCTGCCCAGAGATGGGAACAGTATTCCATGTGAGGCCGAACCTGCGCCTTGTAAAGTTGCAGGTGGTGTGCCGGCATGAAATACTGTCCCGCTCTGCTGAGCACGCCAAGCTTTTTAGAGGCCAATTTGGCCTTCTCTTCCAAGTGACCACGAAACTGCACGTCACTCGATATGTCGACTCCGAGGATACCGATACTGGCTGAGGCAAGAAGGGGAGTGCCTTGAAACTGAGGAGATACGAAAAAGGGGTTCTTTTTAGCGGTAAACGCGCAAACTTGTGTCTTCTGAGGATTAAACTGGACTAGATTTAGTCGCCCCCAATCCGAGACTTTGTCCAGCAAAGACTCGACTTCAGACACAAGTTTGTTCCGGTACTCGGCGACGTTTTCCCGAGAAATATTGGCCCGGCCGGTGTATAGAGCATCACCAGTGCTGTCATCCGCATAGCAATGAATGTTACCAGTTAGCAACATATCATTGATATGCAGAAGAAACAGCGTTGGTGATAGCACACAGCCTTGTGGAACACCAGCGTTAATAGGCTTGTAGTCAGAACATGCACCGTCTACAACGACCTTGATGCTCCGATCTGCAAGAAAGCTGGTGATCCAATTGCACAATTTCTCGGGAAGCCCATAGGAAGGCAGCTTCGAAAGAAGCGCTTTGTGCCAAACCCGATCAAAGGCCTTCGCAATGTCCAGACTAACGGCCAACGCCTCCCCCTTGGACTCTACTGCCTTCGCCCATCTATGGGTCAGGTAGACCAGAAGATCACCAGCTGATCGACACCGACGAAAACCGTATTGGCGGTCACTAATCAGCTGGTGATCCTCAAGGTACCGGATGAGCTGGCAGTTAATAATGGATTCCATTATTTTGGAGAACAAGGAGGTGATCGCGATAGGCCTATAGTTGGACGGGTCTGAGCGGTCGCCTTTTTTAGGGATCGGGTGGACAAAAGCTGTCTTCCATGAATTCAGGACTACGCCTTGGGAGTAGGAGTACCGGAAAAGACGCGTTAGGACCGGTGCCAACTCCGGAGCACACGTCCTCAGCACAATTGGGGGGATTCCGTCAGGCCCACTCGACTTCTGGATGTCCAGGGAGAGAAGTGCTTTGCGAACTGAGCGCTGTGAGAATAGCACATCCAGCATGGAGCACTCACACCGCGGGATGGTCGGCGGTATTTTCCCCCCGTCATCAAGAGTCGAGTTGGACGCAAAAAGGGAGCCTAAAAGGTCGGCTTTGTCTTTTGCGTCTTGGGCCAGTGAGTCGTCCTCCCTGTGCAGAGATGGTAGTGATGGCTTACAGAAATTCCCTTGGACAGCCTTGGCGAGAGACCAGAATGCACGGGTTCCCGAAGGAAGGCGAACTAGTTTCTCGCCAATTCTGCCTATGTGCTCTGACTTTGCCTTGGCAATAACTCTTTTGAAGGACCTGGATGCGAAGTTATACTTCTTTTTAAGTGTGCTGGTGTTTACATCCCGAGTCACCGAAGCCGCAGCCCAGGCTTGATAACACTCCTGCTTACTGCGCAATGCAGTCTTACAGGAGCGACCAAACCAAGGCTGAGATCTGCCTCCGATGGATACCACAGATGATGGAATAAATAGTTCCATTCCCTGTAGCACCACATCAGTGACAGAGTCAGCAACAGCACTGGGATCATCCGGCGAGAAGCAAACCCGCCCCCATGGGTAGGATGCAAAGAAAGACCGCATTCCGTCCCAATCCGCCGACCTGTAATGCCAAACACGGCGGCAACCTGCAGTACGCAACCGCGAAGGGAGCGTGAGTGGCACCATACTCCGGATCAGACAATGGTCCGAAGAGCCGAGAGGGGCATCGACGGAAACCTGATATCCGTCCGGATGAGAGGTCAGCAGAAGGTCCAACAGGGAAGGTGTATGATCCTCCACATCTGGAATCCGCGTAGGCGAAGTAACCAGTTGTGTCAGACCATATGCCAAGGCAAAGTCATAAACAGATCTCCCCGCATGATCGGTTAAACGTGAACCGAGCCATTCGGCATGGTGGGCGTTAAAATCGCCAAGGATCACGATCTCTGCGGATGGGACCTGTTGTAGCAAGGAATCTGTAGCCATTTGGACGTGGTCGATGAGTCGGTCTGTTTCGGCATTACCGCTATGGGACCTATAGAGGCACCCGTAGACGCGCGGATGGTCGTCGCTGTCTACGCGTAGCCAAAGGATGGACAGGTCCGAACCTTCAAGACTGCCGAGGCGTCGAGAACAGATGTCCTCTCTAACATACACGCAAACTCCAGCCCGAGGCACAAAGGAGTGCTCCAATTTGTACCCCGGGTAGGAGAGATACGAAATATCAGTAGGAGAGGAAACCTGCGTCTCGGTCAAAAAGAGCAAGGCCGGCTTCGCCGTCTCGAGATGGTAGTGGACGGCGTTTAGGTTAGAGTGAAGTCCCCTGATGTTGCAGAAATTCACGGATAGCGTGGCAGGGGTCGCCTTGGTATTGTTGCTCAGCTTGCCCCGAGCAGTTTTGTTTTTGAGCGGAATTTTGCCCCCCCCCAGAATACGCGGGGCAGCCTGAGCACCCACGCTCAGGATTGGAATAACATGGTCGTGGATGCTCAGCGAGGGATTCTCCAGGGGTACTGGTACCCTCCTGGGGTAGTCTATTGTCTAATTCCGCTACCATGTTGATGGGGGGGGGGGGGGGGGGGAATTGGGCCTCCGGCCACCTGCACTCACCAGACGAAACGCAGAAGCAGAGCCTCTACTTCACGCCGGTATTCTGTGAGGTCGTGGTACCAACCTGGCTCGAGCCGGCCCATATGTGCAACAGTAAAAAACTGCTGCAGGGCTCTACCACCGTTAACCTAGCCATCATCATTACAGCCCTTCACAAGTCCACTGCTGAACATAGGCCTCCCCCAAAGAATGCCACAAAGCACGGTCCTGAGCCACCTGCATCCATCGACTTCCTGCATATCTTACCAGGTCGTCACTCCATCTAGTGGGGGGACGCCCTACACTTCGCCTGTCGGTACGAGGCTGCCACTCGAGAACCTTTCTTCCCCATCGGTTGTCGGTTCTTCGAGCTATATGGCCGGCCCATTGCCACTTCAGCTTACTAATCCGTTGGGCTATGTCGGTCACTCTAGTTCTACTGCGGATATCCTCATTTCTGAGTTTATCACGCAGAGAAACTCCGAGCATAGCCCTCTCCATAGCTCGCTGAGTGACCTTGAGCTTCCTCATCCGGCCAGCAGTGAAGGACCACCTAATATGTAATAATATATTCCTATTTATTTTTTATAGTGTTATAATTGGTATTTATTTATACGATGTTGTATGTATAATGTATATAATAAACACTATATATTATATGTTGCATTATGTTATGTTTTATATACAACATAATATGATGATGATGATGAACCTGATTATCATCATTTCATATATCCATTAATATATGATATGATGATAATCAGGTTCATATATTCATTAATATTTAAGTGTACATTTTAACGTTTTTTATTGTATATACTTCATTTATATTAACTTATTTTTACAGCTACTTTTTATCTCTACACCATAATAAGGTTGACTAGTAGAGAATGCATGCGATGTATTAAGTCCATTAATTTTTATATAGAAATAAAGAATGGTAAGTAGATACCCTCTTGCATAGAAACCTATACCTATCCTGGATTCATTAGATGTAATCTCTTGTTACCAGTTAAAAATATCTCCGTCGAACTCATCATACAAAATGTTGTATACGATGTATATTGTATAGGCTCGTATTCTGTGGGGCGTATTCCTTCTCCGGTGTACGGAGCTATAGAAAGCACTATCCTCGGAGACTCTGCATGATAGAATTTGTAATGTAGGTACGCGCAGTAGCACCAAAGTGTAGCAAAGTATACCGGCATAGCGTAACAGTAAGCTGATATAGCAATGGGTGGCAGAAATAGGTAAAAAGTCGGTGCCTGCACAGGCCTAGGCAGAGAAAGAATATTACACCCTAGTAAATACATGAAGTCGATTGATGCAGGTGATTTAGGACCGTGTTTTGAGGCATATTTATGTTCAGCAGTTAACTTGTTAAGGGCAGTAAAAGTGATGATGATGAAGTTAAAATCACGAGTACTCGTACGTTAGGGTTGAATCGAAAAACGTTATTTGGATTTCATTTTTCTTATTTAAAACATTACCCCCACACTATGATTCTTTCCTGTATCGTGGAGGCAGTTTACAAACATATATTGCACGAGGACCAACATCCAGACCCGGAACAAGTAATGTAGGCCATACAAATACTTGTTCCGTGCGGGATTCGAACCCGTGACCCCCAGCGCAACAACTCATTGCTAAGCCACTGCGCCACGGAGCAGTCAATTTTTTTTTGATAAATTACTTAAAATCATTTTCTTGGGGTCAGTTCACAAATTCTTTTGTATTTTTACTTGACGATTGCATTTGTGGACAGGTATGTAGTGCCGCTTTGTAGTGGCGGAAGCCGCGTAGTGATTGCGTCAGACTATCTACTACCCCAAATCATCGCATGGTTATTGTGTAAAGCGATAAGGGTAATGAAATAAGTGTTAGGCAGCAGTGTCTTCCTAAAACAACTCAAAAATAAAATCTGCGGTTCCTGGATATTTTTACATGGTAGAGCCATACTGCAACTATATTATGGCTGTAGCACAAATGGGGGAAGGACCACACTCTCACAAAATACCAGCGTAAAATAACAGCTCAATGCTGCTGTGTTGTAAGTGTAGAGAACCGGAGACCCTCTTTAATGGAAACGAGGTATTCTGCATTTTAATTCTTCATCATCATCATCATTACAGCCTTTCATAAGTCCACTGCTGAACATAGGCCTCCCCCAAGGAATGCCACAAAGCACGGTCCTGAGCCACCTGCATCCATCGACTTCCTGCATGTCTTACTAGGTCGTCACTCCATCTCGTGTGGGGGTCGCACTACACTTCGCCCACCGGTACAAGGCTGCCACTCAAGAACCTTTCTTCCCCATCGGTTGTCTGTTCTTAGAGCTATATGGCCGGCCCACTGCCACTTCAGCTTACTAATCCGTTGGGCTATGTCGGTTACTCTGGTTCTACTGCGGATATCCTCATTCCTAAGTTTATCACGCAGAGAAACTCCGAGCATAGCCCCCTCCATAGCTCGCTGAGAGACCTTGAGCTTCCTCATACGGCCAGCAGTGAAGGACCACGTCTCAGATCCACGTCTCAAGTCATCACTGGCAACAAGCACTGGTTGTACAATTTCGTTTTAAGGTTTTGAGGTATGTCCGACGAGAAGATGTGTCGTAGTTTCCCGAACGCTGCCCAGCCGAGTTGAATCCGTCGATTGACCTCTCGGTCGAAGTTGGACTTACCTAGTCGGACTATTTGTCCCAGGTAAACATACTCGTCAACAACTTCGAGCTTAGTGCTCCCAACAACTACCGGCATAGGTGTGACATGGCCATTAAACATAATCTTTGTTTTGTCCATGTTCATCTTAAGACCTATCCATTGGGAGACACTATTGAGGTCATTGAGCATAGTGCTTAGGTCCTCCAACGATTCTCCCATAAGGACTATATCGTCGGCAAATCGAAGGTGAGTGATGTACTCGCCATTGATGTTAATACCATAACCTTTTCAGTCCAGAAGCTTGAAAACGTCTTCCAATGCAGCGGTGAAGAGTTTCGGGGATATAACGTCACCCAGTCTTACACCTCTCCGCAATTGGATAGGTTTCGTACTCCGGTTCTGTAATCGGATAGCCATCGTAGCTCTACTGAACAAGAACTTCAGTACTTCGATATACCGACAGTCAACTTGGCACCGCTGAAGGGACTGCAGCACCGCCCATATTTCGACGGATTCAAAGACTTTCTCATAGTCCACATATGCCAAGCATAGTGGCAAATTGTACTCCTCGGCCTTCTGTACAATTTGCCGAAGGGTATGTATGTGGTCTATGGTGCTAAAGCCCTTTCGGAAACCGGCTTGTTCGGGAGGCTGGAAGTCGTCAAGTCTGCGTGCGAGACGATTCGTAATGACTCTCGAAAACAGCACGTAGACGCGGCTCAGAAGGGAAATCCGTCTGTAGTTCTTCAAGAGAGCATTGTCACCTTTCTTGAAGAACAAGACCACCGCACTTCTGCTCCACGCCTCCGTTGTAACGCCACCATGGAGACGGAATTAAAGAGCTTCTGAAGTACTTCAAGTACCGGTCTTCCAACCGCTTTCAGAAGCTCCGCTGTAATTCCATCCTCACCTGGGGCCCTGCCGTTTTTAAGGTGCTGAAAAGCCATTCTAATCTCGTTAAGACTGACTTCAGAATATTTTTATTTACTATTCTTCAGAATAGTGTCGGGTAAGACTCGCTCTTGGATCGTTACTCACACTTGCGTGCGGCTCCAACGATGACGTGTACAGCTGCCCATGGAACCTCTCAATCTCACTCGAAATCCCAGGTGCCCCGGAAACGATGCTGCCACATTCGGTCTTTAGCTTTGACAGATGCCTCTTTCTGGCAGACAGATCTCTGGCAAAGACTTTGGAGCCTTGGTTCCGCTCGATCGCTTCTTCAATACGAGCTGTATTGAAGTTGCGTAAATCCCGCCGCATGCATTTGGAGATCTGTCTGTTCAGTTGCCTGTATGCTGTCAAATCTGTTGAAGAATGTAGATTCATCTCCCGTCTAACCGCCATGAGATTAAGAGTGTGATCGGAGAGTTTTTGTATTCTTCTGCGGCGGGTCTTGCAGCACTTAGCTCCGACCGCATGGACAGTTTCCACGAGCTTGTCATTCAAATCGTTCACTGCATTGCAGTCTTCTAGGCACTGAAAACGGTTTTGTAACTCGAGCTGAAAGGTTTCGAGACTTTGGATTAGAGCACGAGGGGGACGAAGCGTTGACTTCATTAGACGAGACCTCTCCAACTTAACGTTTAGGTTCAGTGTGCCTCTAACCATTCGGTGATCGCTGCCGGTTTTCACCCTCGCGATCACTGAGACATCACTGAACGGTAGTCGTCTGGTCGTCATAATGAAGTCAATCTAATTTTTTTCGAACCGTCGGGGCTCGACCAGGTCCACTTCCTGTGGGGCCATAAATCCGTTAAGAATTAAAAAAATTAAGAAAATTTTTAATTATTTTTTTTTATTTTTCTTTTGGCCACAGCATCGACTTGCTTTCAGGCTTATTCTATAAAAAAAATCTATGGGGAAGGCCTTTAGTCCAGCTGTAAACTTTTGACAGGCCATAATAAATAAATAAGAGAAATTGATGAAAATTTTGTAAATGCTGAAATAAAATAACTTTTCATAATTTAAATCAGACGTCTATAACTAAAGTAAAAATAAAAGTATTAAATTAACTTTAACTATAGTTTTTGTATAGAATAAAAGTGACAAACGAACACACGGTCCACCTGATGATAAGTGGATGCTGTAACCCATAGACACCTACATTCTATACTCGATCAAGACTAAAATGTTGGTACGTGGTCACCCCTGACCCTGATGACTAAATTAAAATGCCTAGTGATAATTAAATAACCGGCCAAAAGCGAGTGAAATCACGCATGAAGGGTTCCGTACCACCGTAATACACGTTTCTAAGAGGGGAGCGCCCTTTAATTTTTTATATTTTTTGTTATAGTGGCAACAAAAATATACATTCTGTAAAAATTTCAACTTTCTACATATTACGGATGTTGAGTTACAGCCAGCTGACAGTCAGACGGCCGGACGGACAGCGTAGGCTTAGTAATAGGGTCCCGTTGGTTACCCTTTGGATACGGAACCCTAAAAAAGGGCTTCAGTTTCTCTACTCTTACTTTACGGAACACGGCAGAATTAAGCAAATTTTACGCTGGTATTCTTTCTTTGAGAGAGTGGTCATACCTCGGTCGACCCGACCCGTTCATGATGCAACCATAACATAACTGCAACGTGGCTTTACCAAGTTGAAATTAATTACTTCTTAGCTCTCAGTCCAACATACAACAAGTTCATTGATAATACTCTTCTAAATATGATTCGTAGAGGTCTTTTAATAGAAATATTATTGTTTAATCAGGGATAAAAATAAAAATCTAAAAATAAAACTTAATGGTATTGTGTTAAAGCTTCTTTTTAATACTCGTATCAACATTTATTGCTCGCTCCCTTTTTACACGCTTTTATTCATATTATTAGCGTACTTATATTGTATTTGTACTGTACCTTTGCAGTAAAGAAGTTTTATAAGGCAAGACATTTTCTTGTATGTTACTAAAGAACTTCTGCACTAAAATATTGTGCAGAGGTGCTACGCGACAGGTGAGAAAGGGGAAGCAGAGTTGCTAAAAGCTTTACAACATTAGTTGCTATCTGCGATGCTGAAGATGGGTAGAGTACTAACATACGGGCCTTATAAGCGTCGAGCATTTTGTAAAATTGTAATCTTGATGCATCTGTTAGTGATGATATAACTGTTGATTACGTCATATTCATAAAAAGATATTTGTTATTCCAGAGAGGGCTCATTAGGATCCGAAAGGTGATAGTGTAGTCAAATTACTAACTTATATATTTATAGACCTAAAAGGCTTATAAATATCACAAAAATACAACCGGTTATATCTCGCTGTGGACGAATTGTAAATATTTTTTTATTTACATTGAATTAAGTCCGGAAAGTATTCAAAGTTGAATCCACCAGAAAGGACAGATCATTATCTGCCCAGTCATACCACGTCCTAACTTTCAAAGTAGGCGAACAAAGAATAACCCAATTAAATGACTTCTGTCACTACAGCAGTATTTGTTTATATTAATTTTTATGTTCTAGCTTACAACGTACATGACATTGACGGAAACCATCTTTTTTTTTAGAAATGAGTGTGACAAAGGAGCTGTGTGTATGTGTCAACTACATTTATTCTTGAATAAATACAAAAAACAAACTAAAATTTACGATACTACTGTGCAAATTTACCAGAAGTTATCTTCCTCGAAAAATTCCTTGTGGAATCGAATACCACCAGAATTTTTTCCGGACCAAAACATCTTCTTCAAGAAAAGAGCATACTCTTTTTTAAAAGGCCGGCAACGCACCTGCAATTCCCTTGTTGTTGGAGTTGTTCATAGGTGGCGGTAGTCAATTGTATATTCATAAAAAAGTATCAAAACACAAAAGCGTTGTCACCCCTGAAGACTTAGATGAAACGCTATGTTACAAGTGAAAAGGTTGTCCGATTCTATTATTTTCTCCGAAAAAATATAAAGCAAAGCGAGACAATATAATAAAAATAGACAAAATAATATAAGACATCTTGAATTTGGCCGGTCGATAGTTTATCCGGCCGATGACTTTAGCATCCATCTGCGTGTGGCCATAGTTAACCGACGATTATATTCGACGAACTCGAAAGGTCGTGCGTTCGAATCCGCCGTTCGACTACTGTCGTGAACCACTTCTAACACAAGCATTTTAAGCAGAAGAAGTGGTTGAAGGCAATATTAGTAATGTTTAATAGAATTACTAGTATTTTTATTTTATTTTTTTAAATTTAGAAACAGCTGAATAGTTTAAATTATTATTTTTAGGGTTCCGTACCCAAAGGGGAACCAACGGGACCCTATTACTAAGCTTCCACTATTGGTCCGTCCGTCCGTCTGTGTGTCAGTGGGTTGTATCTCATAATCCGTAATAGTTAGACAATTGAAATTTTCACAGAATGTGTATTTCTGTTGCTGCTATAACAACAAATAATAAAAAAAAATAAACGAGGCCCCTTGCTAGAAACGTATTTTACGATGGTAGGGAACCCTTCATGCGTGAGTCGGACACGTACTTAGCCGGCTCTTTTAGTTTTTCATAGACAATTGCAATAAAAATTCTGAAAATGTATATCGGCTCATCTTTGAAATATCATCTGTCAGATCGAGATAGGCTTTACTAGAAACAAAACAAGGAATGATGATTTGGTTGCTTGAAACTTTTTTGATTACAGACACATTTTTTTATGCGGATCCACGTAAATAATTTTAATCATGGATATAAATCATGGATTTCCACAAAGTAACGCGTCATTCTATGCTATTATTGATAATGAATTATTTACTGAATCTTCGGTCATGGAATTGCATGCTTTTAGGAAAGTATAATATAAATGAAAAAGAACAAAATGGTAATTAAAACAAACCTTATCGAAGTCTCGTTTTTCATCGTTTTCTAGAAGTCCACTGATGTGCATGTGTCTCTCCCAATGTAGGGATGATTTGTGTGATGGATGTGCGTAAGTGCATGTTCTTACAATAAGGTGTGTGTTTATTATAGAATTGGGGTAGGAAAAGAGCACACAAGTGCACTTGATAGCAGGTGGATGCGGTGACCCATAGA
Source organism: Parnassius mnemosyne (assembly GCA_963668995.1). Taxonomy (NCBI): domain Eukaryota; kingdom Metazoa; phylum Arthropoda; class Insecta; order Lepidoptera; family Papilionidae; genus Parnassius; species Parnassius mnemosyne. The sequence goes on from CAVLGL010000093.1 coordinate 66,301,133, forward strand.
CATCTATATTAATCCTGGATTAAGAATCAAGTCACTCCGTTGTTGACTAACATACAATGCCCCGTTTCCAGTAAAATAGTATCTACGGATTTAAAGAATAGTCTCAAGATTTGCTTGAAATTTGTTTGTCTAAAGTTTTTTCTACGAAACACAGTATCATTAAGCTGCTACTTCACGCTGGTATTATGTGAGGGCATGGTCCTTCCCCGGTTCATAATTAAAAGCCGGCACATAATTCATTCATCATCATTATCATCGTTTCAGGTCTTCACAAGTCCACTGCCAAACATAGACCTCACCCAGGGAATGCTACATAAAACAGTCATAAGCCACCTGCATTTATTTACTTCCTGCTTGTCTTACCATATTTTATTATGCATAATTATTTACTGTCATAGAATGTAGGAGTAAAAAAATTATTATTATATATAGTAAATTTTAAATAAATATTTATTACACAATTATTTTTAACTTAATTTTTTAACGTAATTTTAGTTGTTTTAATTAAATATACAATTGTCTAAGTAATAACAAAATAAATGTTAAAAGGTTAAGTCACAAAAATATGTCACACAAATGTTTAGAAATGTAAGCGTCTTATTCACGGTCCATCTTGCTGTACGTCCCGCCAAGGTCATGCACTACGCACGATACAAAGCGGCAATGAATAGGCTTGACGAACGTCAATTATTAAATAAGTCCAGTACAGTCAATTCACTCTACCACCATAGGCTGCATCACCGCTTACCATCAGGTATTAATCAAGTACTGGCTTACATTAGTTAAACAAAGAGAATATATTCTTGGTGAAAGACTGCATTTCAAAACGTCGTTACAAGAACAATAATATAGGAATCTTATTAAAATATTCATTGCATTATCAAATATTTATACATATATAAAATTGAGGGTTCTTTCTGTATTATCGATAAAATTGTCTTATATCTATATATACAAGTAAAGATGCTGAGGGGGTTATTCGCATGCCATTAAGACGATTTTTTTTTACTTTTGTCTTTCTGTCTGTCCTGGCTAACCTTCGAAATTACTGAAACTATTATAATGAAAATTTACGAACAGATAGAAATCAATACCCGATTCCAGGTTATATTTTCTCCGAAAAACTTAGAGATTTATAAACAAAGAAAAATTCATGAAACATGAAATTGATTATCTTAAATCTTAATTACGCCACATAAAAAATCATGCCCAAGCGAAGCCAGGGCAAGTCGCTAGTATAATAATAAACTAATAAAATGAGATCATAACAGAAACTTCTAAATAATAGTTCAATACTTAAAAAATAAGTTTCCTTCTATTGCATTCTACCAGACAACCAGTCAATTCAACTTTACATTATCCTTATATTCCACTCTGTTTCACTCGCAAAGTTACATAGGCTTGCTGCAACATGGGCTACATATTTGTATCGGATCTAACCTGTGGCTACACAAAAGCGAGTAAACAATAAGCATGTTAAGTGTAGTTAATAAATTTAACACGACTTAAACTATCTTATTGTTTTGACTGGATTACTTCTTTTTTTATTTATTAAAAAAAAATTAAAATATATAAGGGTTACATCTATTTAACTTGCAGAAAACCATGAGGTTTGTCTGCAAGATACAGTCTCACACATAATACATTTTATTTTTTATTTATAGGATAGGGTGACAAACGAGCACACAGTCCACCTGTTGGTAAGTGGTTGCTGTGACCCATAGACATCTACATTTATCCCCAATAAAGAATCAAAATGCAGATACGTCGTCACCCGTAAGGACTAAGATGGAATGCCTCTTTTCCAGTAAAATGGGTGTCCGGTCTCTACACTCACCATACGTAACACAGCAGGGTCAAACTGCCATTTTACGCTGGAATTCTGTGAGAGCGTGGTCCTTCCCCATTCGAGCCGACCCATTCGTGCTACAACTATACTACTATTACAGCTGCAGCATGGCTCTACCACGTATATACAATCATCTAATCGATGGCTGCTTACAAACATTGACAATAATATTAAATACGTAAATATATGTCTTAATAAATTACAACCCACCGTTAATTGCAAATCACCGCGCTGACCGGGCCGTATTACCTGAGAACCGGTTTCGATGAGCCCACGAGTGTGGGTGAGGTTTATTTATTCATATTTTAGCATTTACATATATATACATTTACACACAAAATATAAACAAATAAACATGCTTATTATTTAAATATATAAGAAATATATGTGCATATACTCCTACATACATTTATAATTTGTAAATGTAAATCATATATACCCTTATAACTATACTTCCAATTTTCTGATATCTTTATGTCAACATCAATTAAAAAAAAAGTTTGGAAAATCCTAAAAGGCACGACACACAATGACAATAATAGTGAAAAAATAAATAAAAATATATCGTAGTTCTATTCATCAATGAGTTCCAGTAGCAGTCAACGAAGTACACCTTGAAGTCAGTTCGTCAAGTCCGGAGGCAAGGTCTATGCTATATATCTATTATTTTAATGATTTGTTATATTTACGCGAACACTACAAATTGAATAAAACTACTTTTATGAATTTTATCGCGTTTAATTAAGTTATTTTATATTTCCGACGTTTCGGTTGTTTTCCAGCAACCGTGGTCACGGGGGACTGAGGTGATTGACGTCCCGATGTCAAAGTTAACCCGGAGTACCTTCAGCTTTTTAATTATTAATTTTGGTCCGATCTACGCAGAATGAACTAACTGTGTCTTGAAGTCTTGCAGTGGTATGCTTGGGTTTAGTTTTAATTTTATGAATTACAGGATCCCAAGCAGGTGGTAGTACCCAGCCTCCCTCTCTATTGAAATTAGGATGTTTTTTAATTTCAATAGCCTCACGTATCATCCTTGCCAGGAATCGATTATCTTTCGCGAGAACTTGTGGTTTATCAAATCTAATGTAATGGCGGGGGCCGTCTAGGATATGATCACAAACTGCAGACTTCCCGGAAAGTTGGGGCTTCACGTCAGCTATGTGTTCTTTTACGCGGGTTTTTATTGATTGTTTTGTTTTCCCTATATATGAGAGACCACACTCACAATCAAGCTTGTATACTCCTGCATCTTGTAGAGGAATATTGCACTTGACGGATGGTAAGAGCTGACTAATCTTCTTCGGCGGCTTGAAGAATGTTCAAATAGAAGCTCGCTTCAAGATGTAGCCAATCTTGTCTGTGACACCTCTGACATATGGTAGTACAGCAGGCACACGCTCGACTGTGGCCGGCTTCATTCGGTCACTGTGACGTAGGCGCGGAACCCGAAGCTTGTTGTCGTGCAGAACCTGCTTGACGTGCTGAAGCTCGGCGGCCAGGTGTTTGCTGTCACAGATCCCTCGTGCTCTCTGCAACAAAGATTTGCAAAGTTTTAAAATTGTGAAAAGTATTGTCTACGTACCGCTTGTAAAAACTTGGAGTTACTGGTGCAGTAAGCAGGGCTTTCTCCTCAAAGTCATCCATGAAAATATCGGCGACAATGGGAGATACCGGTGAGCCCATCGCAACACCATCTACTTGCTTGTAAAACTGTTCCTTCCACAATAGATAGCCATATGTAAGGCTATGTCTGAGTAATACTGCATATTCTGCTGGCATGTTGTTTTCCTCTAGTTTCCTAGTTACAATTGAGATGCAGTCTTCAACAGTTAGGCATGTAAATAGAGACTGAACATCAAAACTGACCATAGTTTCATTTTCAGTAAGAACATAGGTCTTTTATCTCACCGACAAAATGGTATGAATCCTTAGTGTGTGCTCTTGTATGTCCTCTGAGTGATGATAGTACTTTTGCTAAGTGTTGAGCTAATCTGTAAGTTGGCGAATCGATCTGACTCACTATTGGACATAATGGAGCGTTCGGTTTGTGTATTTTCGGTAACCCATACAACTTCGGCGGTTTGGCACACGCAGGTATTATCGAATTAACGTCTAGATTCAGTTTCTCGGAGTATTTCTTACTTAACCTTTACTTTTACTTTCTTATAAGAAATACTCCGTATACTCAGTATTACTCAGACATTGCCTTACACCTGGCTATCTATTGTGGAAGGAACCCATTTATAACCAGTTGTACTATCTTTTATCTCACATATCCTGTTCCGAAAAAAGTGCTTTAGTCGACTCAGAGAAGTTGATAGCCATCCCAGGACTGTTTCGAATCTGACCAGAAATAGCAACAATGAATAGGTATAGTAAATGACTCCAGTACCTTTCTAAAAAGTCTCGTACCTAAAATAGTACCACAAAGCTCCAAACGTGGTATTTTGGTTGGTTTGAGAGGAACCACCTTATTCTTTGATGACAAAAGGCGAACACACACAGATCCATATTGTCACATTGATCTGATGTAGACACACGCTCCATATGCGCTCTCTGAAGCATCTGTGAGTAATTGGATTTCCATTTTCGTAAGGTTTGTAATATAAGGTTTGTAAGTATTTCAAGGGAGTTTAAAGAAGAAATTAATTGTACCGCATCTTTAAACTGTTCTTTTATGTCCATACCAACTTCTACCTCCCAGTTACTTTTATCAACCTATAATTGTTGAATTAATATTTTAACAAATAATATGCAAGGCCCTACTAACCCCAATGGATGAAACACCTGGCTAATAAGGGACAAGATTATGCGTTTAGTGATTATTATGTTGCTGTGTTTATTGATGGTGTAAAAAATATTGTCTGACTGAGTACGCCAATATAAACCAAAAGTTTTGTTAATGAATGATCAAGATTTAGAGTCTTCTCCGAGTCACCTTTAATGGAAGAAATAGATCGAAAAATTTCACCAAAATTTTACTGCCATTTAAGTAGATTAAAGCCGATTAGTAGTGTGCCGTGTAGTGGTGGTTGAGAATATCCACTACCGCATGTTTCCCATGGGTGTCGTAAAAGGCGACACATGGAAACAGGCAGGAGATGGGCAGCAGCATCTTTCTGATAACAACAAACTTACAATAAAAAACTGCGGTTGCCAACCCGCTCGCCAAGCGTGGCAACTAATGCAAATACCCCCCTATAATAAAAGTAACAAAGAAACGGCCCCGAGTCCCCAGCAGCCCGGCTATTCCTGGCTACGGTGGCGACCATGTAAACGGCGGGGCAGGGTGTGCTAAGAATCTCCGGTAGGGGTCCAGTTGCCACCTAAGACGAGTCAACCTGGTAACATACACAACGCATGCACCCTGAGGACTGACGAGAAGATCGTGGAGCTAGAAGAAGAGATAGACAAATTACGCTGGCATATTATAGGATTATCCGAAGTCCGAAGAGAGGCGGAGGACACCGTAATCCTTGAATCCGGCAACTTGCTCTATCACCGGGAGGGCGAACATTTGTCCCAAGGAGGTTTCGGATTTATCGTCCACAAGTCTCTCGTTTACAACGTTGTAAAGATTGATAGTGTGTCGACGAGGGCTGCGTACATTATACTCAGAATCACCAAACGGTATTCGCTGAAGGTCATACAGGTTTACGCACCAACTTCGTCACACCTCGATGAGGAGGTGGAGGAAATGAACATATCTCTAGAGGCATGCATTCCTACAAAACCCAATATACGGTGTTAATGGGAGACTTCAATGCAAAACTAGGCACAAAAGGGAACGATGAGCTGATAGTAGGGAAATTTGGAATAGGGCAGCGAAACCCATAAGGCCAGCAGCTGGCCGACGTCATGGAGAAATAGGGACTATTTATGATAAACACTTTCTTCCAGAAGCGGCCCCACAGGAAGTGGACCTGGTCGAGCCCAGACGGTTCGACAAAAAATGAGATTGACTTCATAATGACGATCAGACGACTACTGTTCAGTGATGTCTCCGTGATCGCGAGGGTAAAAACTAGTAGCGATCACCGAATGGTTAGACGCACACTGAACCTAAAGTGTGCTAAACAACCTAACTTAAATGTTAAGTTGGAGAGGTCTCGTCTAATGAAGTCAACGCTCCGTCCCCCTCGTGCTCTGTTCCAAAGTCCCGAAACCTTTCAGCTTGAGTTACAAAACCGTTTTCAGTGTCTAGAAGACTGCAATGATGTATACGATATGAATGACAAGCTCGTGGAAACTGTCTATGCGGTCGGAGCTAAGTTCTGCAAGACCCGCCGCAGAATAACACAAAAACTCTCTGATCACACTCTTGATCTCATGGCTGTTAGACGGGAGATGAAGCTACATTCTTCAATAGATTTGACAGCATACACGCAACTGAACAGACAGATCTCCAAATGCATGCGGCGGGACTTAAGCAACTTCAATACAGCTTGTATTGAATAAGCGATCGAACGGAACAAAGGCTCCAAAGTCTTTGCCAGAGATCTGTCTGCCAGAAAGAGCCAACTGTCAAAGCTGAGGACCGAGTGTGGCAGCATCGTTTCCGGGGCACTTGAGATTTTGAGTGAGATTGTGACGTTCTATAGGCAGCACACAGTACACGTCATCGTTGGAGCCACACGCAAGTGTGAGTAACGATCCAAGAGCGAGTCTTATCCGACATTATTCCCATGATATCCCGGACGTCAGTCGGAGCGAGCTTAGAATGGCTCTTAAGCACCTTAAAAACGGCAGGGCCCCAGGCGAGGATGAAATTACAGCGGAGCTTCTGAAAGTGGGTAGAATACCGGTACTTGAAGTCCTTCAGAAGCTCTTTAATTCCGTCCTCTATGGTGGCATTACACCGGAGGCGTGGAGCAGAACTGCGGTGGTCTTGTTCTTCAAGAAAGGTGACAACGCTTTTTTGAAGAACTACAGACCGATTTTCCTCCTGAGCCGCGTCTACGTGCTGTTTTCGAGAGTCATAACGAATCGTCTGGCGCGCAGACTTGACAACTTCCAGCCTACCGAACAAGCCGTTTCCCGAAAGGGCTTTAGCACCATAGACCACATACATACCCTTCGGCAAATCGTACAGAAGTCCGAAGAGTACAATTTGCCACTATGTCTGGCGTATTGGACTATGAGAAAGCCTTTGATTCCGTTGAAATTTGGGCGGTGCTGCAGTCCCTTCAGCGGTGCCAAGTTAACTGTCGGTATATCGAAGTGCTAAAGTGCTTGTACAGTAGGGCTATGATGGCTATCCGAGTACAGAACCAGAGTACGAAACCTATCCAATTGCAGAGAGGTGTAAGACAGGGTGGTGTTATATCCCCGAAACTCTTCACCTCTTCATTGGAAGACGTTTTCAAGCTTCTGGACTGGAAAGGGTACGGTATCAACATCAATGGCAAGTACATCACTCACCTTCGATTTGCCGACGATATAGTCCTTATGGCAGAATCGCCGGAGGACCTAAGTACCATGCTCAATGACCTCAATTGTGTCTCTCAACGAATAGGTCTTAGTATGAACATGGACAAAACAAAAATCATGTTTAATGTCCATGTCACACCTATGCCGGTAGCTGTTGAAAGCACTAAGCTCGAAGTTGTTGACGAATATGTTTACCTGGGACAAATAGTCCGACTAGGTAAGTCCAACTTTGACCGAGAGGTCAATCGACTGATTCAACTCGGCTGGGCAGCGTTCGGGAAACTTCGACACATGTTCTCGTTAGACATACCTCAAAACCCAGAAACGAAATTGTACAACCAGTGTGTGTTGCCAGTGATGACTTTCGAATCTGAGACGTGGTTCTTCACTGCTGGCAGTAAGAGGAAGCTCAAGTTCGCTCAGCAACCTGTAGAGAGGGCTATGCTCGGGGTTTTTCTGCATGATAAACTTAGAAATAAGGATATCCGCAGTAGAACCAGAGTAACTGACATAGCCCAACGGATTGGTAAGCTGAAGTGGCAGTGAGCCGGCCATATAGCTCGAAGAACTGACAACCGATGGGGAAGAAAGTTTCTCCAGTGTCAGCTTTGTACCGGTAGGTGAAGTGTAGCCTGTCACTAGATGGAGTGACAACCTGGTAAGATATGCAGGCAGTCGATGGATGTAAGTAGCTCAGGACCGTGCTTTATGGCATTCCTTGGGGGATTTCTATGTTCAGCAGTGGACTTATAAAACAGAAACATAAACACGCAGCCAATGTACAAAAAATTATCAACATAAAAATTATGCTTGATAGCATTTTGAACATTGATATCTGGGAATTGATCAGAGAGGGAAGTTAAGCATTTTGTGACTAAATAAGGCCCCGATGCGGTTCTATATGTAATTGTGTTAAGAGTATACGTCTTTAGTGGTTCTGAGGGGTCAAACCTAAAGACGATTTGCTGGAGTGAACGTTAAGAAGCCTCGACTAAGACAACACGATACATTTTCTCTATGTCATCTGTAGCAAAACTCTCTAACGCGAAGCAAGATGTAAATAAGATCATCTTGTACGGTTTGGCCTACCATTTGGATAGAATTGAAAGATTTACCCGATGTGCTCACAGCCGAAGCTTCGGACGCGTAATTTCGTAGTTGTGCACGATACCATGATGAGGTAAGAAATAAGAAGGTTATGTAAGCATTGTTTTTATTTTCAGGGTCAGGCAGGGTCGGGAAGGGACGCCCTAGACGAAGGTTTATCGACCAGATCGGCGATACATTGAAAATGGGCCAGATTAGGAGTACCCTTAACCGACGAGCGTGTATGCGTAGATATATGGATGTGAAAGAGGCGAGAGAGGTGTGTCAGGATCGCGCCAAATGGAAGTCAGTAGTCTCTGCCTACCCCTCTGGGTGACAGGCGTGAGTGTTTATGTTATGTTATATTATGTTTATTTTGTTTTCAGTCATATAACCCAACTCATTGTACTTTTTCATGAATTCTAAATATTGTTCTTTAAAATGAAAATCCTTCTAAGTCTGCGTTCCAACCACAAAAAACGGTTTTCTGCCCTAGTGTACGAGTCTCCAAGCAAATTGCGTGAACCTCTTAATAGTATTTTTAAAATAAACTGACCGTTTTTGCATCTTCTTGTAATTTTCTCAAAGCTCTGCTCGCATAGTCGCTCTTCGGAAGACATGTGATACTTTGCAGGTACAGATTCCAGTTCCCAGAAGCGAGTAAGAAGAGAGTCATCTGTTTGAGTGTGAGTAAAATGACAGATAGAAGATGTTGCCTGAGTAGGCTGAGGAATACAGCCAAAAATAATCCAACCAAGCTTTGTTTCATGTAGCCTTGGCTGGTTCTTTCCTAAGCTAATATAGGTGGAACCTCAAACAACCCAGAAGACCTCTGCTCCAACTAGGATGTCGATTTCGAAAGGAACGTTTTAGGAAAGATCCGCTAAACGTATTCCTTTCGTATATGGATATTATGTATATAAAATGATGGTAGCGACTGAGAGATATGTGGTAAAACATAACAATTTATGTTGGTCGTAAAGTTACTGCAGTACAATTAGATAGTAAGATCATATGACTCTGACGTACTAGAAGACTCGTTATTAATACCTGAGACTAAAGAGTTTATTGCACGTTTTTCCAGACTCAGCTTTCCACACAAGCTCTGCGTTATAAAGTTCGCAGTACTGCCATTGTCAAGAAGCAAACGAGCCGTGTATAGGTGACCATGAATATCCTTCACCTTCACTAGTGCTGTGGATAGCAAGACATGGCCTTGATTAGTATTTATGTTGGCTAAAATAATGTCTGTGAAAAGGGCAACATTTTTCTTAAAGGCAGAAGGTGATACATTTTCTGTGTCAGGTTCCTTATGTAGCAAGGTATTGTGCTTAATATCACAATACTTACAATGAGATAAACAGCAACCGTTCTGGGAATGACCTGGGCGCAAACAGTTTAGGCATTTATGAGCAGCTGTAGCTTGTTTTATACTTGAATCAACGCTTAAGTTTCTAAAAGAGGGACATAAGTATAAATATTGTTTATCACTACACATGGAACAGCTAATCTGATTAATTGCATTTCTACTGTTTGGGTGATCTGTAATGATAATGAAGCTTATACGGTTATAATTACTTAGACGGTTCAGGTGTTTTTGTTTTTATATATTACGTTTGTTATTATTAAACAATGTTTCAAGTAAGTCTGCTCTATTTTTTTTAAATTTTAAAAATTGTTGTAATGTTGGAGAACCGGTAAGAATATTACGATACTCCTCCCACTCGCGACACGATATACTAACTTGTGAGACATAATAAAAATAATAAGCGTACCCCGATGGTCGGTGGGCTCACCCAGAGTAGCAAGGGCCCTCAAGTTTTTGTTGGTGACATCAATCATGTTTCTAAAACACACGCTAGATTCTTTTTGTAAAGGCTCAAAATCAAAAAAGCTTCTATGTGGTTGTTAACGAGCAGTCGTTGGTTATCATACCTGTCTAATAGAAGTTGCCATGTAATGACATAGTTCATCAGATCTAAGTTCTAAACTGTGCACAATTAAAGCTGTACTACCTTTCAAAGCAGCGCGCAAATAATGTAATTTGTTTATATCACTTAAGCTATTGTTATTATGTATAAGTGAAAGATACGTTTCTCGAAATGCAAGCCAGCGCTGATAGTCGCCGACAAAGTGCGGCAGGTCGATTTTGGGCTACCGCACAAAGTCATGTCTGCAACTAGTAGAACCCTGACTTATCACGGATTCTTCACCGGGTCCTGATGGTAGCTGCAGCGCAGAGATGAGCAAGGTACGCGCCAGCGACACGGCACCATAATATTGTATCTCAAATTGTTCGCGCTCGGCAAACTGATCCTCCTGTTGTTCGGACTGTAGCTCCATGTTGGCCTGTAACGAATCGTAATCACTACATAATGCATCAATTCGACTTAAATTCCAATTCAAATGCCTGCAACACACTTAATTTCGCTAAGCTTTTGTATACATTCAAAACGTTCACAAATTCAGTCAGCTTAGCTTTAAAAGTGGCAAGTTGTTTCACTAGCTCCTTAAGTTTGGCATCAGTTAGGATTACTAGACTAAATTTACAAACAAAGAATTCAGGAAATGAACAGTAATTCACTAGAAACAACGTATTTTAATAGGGTTATAAGATTTAACTGTTATGCAGTGAAGTGCGTTACTCACTAATTCCTACAGATGCAATGTTGACCTTGCCGGCCGAACGAAGGACAAGCGGCGCTACTTGAATAAAACTATGTCACCAGCATAGATTAATGATAATTCATCGCGCGCTCTGACTGCGATGACTTATAATTAGTGCGTGCGTGCGTGCGTGAGTGCCTGCGTGCGTGCGTGCGTGCCTACGTGCGTGCGTGCGTGCGTTCGTGCCTGCGTGCGTGCGTGTGTGCGTGCGTGCTGTGTGTGTGTATGTGTGTGTGTGTGTGTGTGTGTGTGTGTGTGTGTGTGTGTGTGTGTGTGTGTGTGTGTTAGATTTATTCGGATTCCCTCTCCTGTGGAGGGGGTGATCGGGTTCGACCGACATGATATGGAGCTCCTGTGATTCGTCGCAGGAACTGGTTTTGGACAACTTGTAGTTGCCGGAGATGATAGAGATGGACGTGGGTAAAGGACACACCTGCGTATGTCATAATGGGGCGTACGCAGGTTTTGTAAAGATGCAGTTTTTGTCTTAAGGACAGCTTACTTCATAATGCGCTGCAGTGGTTCTGCATTTATGTAGTAATGGTGATGTTGGTGATGACAGTATCATGTAGCATAGTTATTATATGCGTTAGCTAGTGATGTACATTTTTCTTAAATGGACTATCGAAAAATTATTGTTCAGAAAGCGGTATACAGAATAAATACTAATAAAAGTAGTTAGAGATTAGTCTACCTGTAAACTTAAACAATTTTCTTCCAGAATCGGATCGAAAAGTTATATTTTCGAGCTATTTGCCTTACGACCTTTGAAGAAAAATATTTATTGTCATGGACGGTTTAACCGAAATTACTTTTTTAACATTATGTTAATCAAATATAAATATGTAGGCAGGTACTTAATTAATTATATACAGTAGCGTAGTTAGGTGTAGTCGAATTGGGCCCTCGCATGCGGCCTCGCATTTAAGGGGGTCTCGCGAGGCTCCTTTAAATGCGATGCCTCCAAACTTCACCACAGATGATTAATTTATTTGATCACTCTACCGATTATTACAAATTTAAAAGAGTGTCTTCTCAAGAAGCCCTTCTTAAGTTCGATTGCGAGGCCAATGCAAAACTACCTTCAAAGACCGCGATCGTTACATTGACGGAATACAAGACTTGTCAAAAATTTATAGGTATGTCTTGTCATAGCATGTTTGGTAGGATAGAACGAAAGAAAAATGGGGCTCGCAGATGCGACTTCACCCACGTCTATAGTCGTATTTTTAATTAAATGAAGCCGCCTGACGTTTACTGGGTTGTCAGGTTTTGATGAATCAAAAATAGTGTTGTGACTTAATGACTGAACGGAAAACAAAATGACTGACTGATAAAGAAAACGACTGAATGATAAAAAATATATTTTTTTACTTAAGGTTTTAAAAATTAAGTCAAGATTTATTTAAGGTACATCCATGTTGTCAGTTCATGAGGCGAAAATTATCCATAGTGTATGTCGTCATAGGGATTCATAAAAAAAAACTATGCTTAAGTATTACATTTTTTTATTCATCGTCATCAGATATAATATCATCACTGTCACTGTCACTGTTAGTAACATTTATTATATAAACACTATCGATCATGTGATCAAGATTAAAAATTTTGTCTTCTTTTTTTATTATGTGAGCCACGCAGCTACTCCATTTTTCAGCATTCACTTCATTTAGTCCTTCTTCGAAAAGTTTTTTACATGTTTCATTTTGAAGGTCTTGTTCTTTCTTGCAACATACTCTTTGGCCTGCGCCCATATCAGCTCAATAGGATTAAGCTGACAATGGTAAGGGGGCAAACGTAAAACAGTAACGCCACGCTCCGCTGCCATCTCGTCCACGGCATACTTGTCGCAGTGTTCATGCTTGTGCTGCCGTACAATGTCTATAAGAATAGCTTTTACCATTTGTGTCTCGAATGGAATATTTTTGCTCGCCATCCCCTTATGTATTCTCGGTTTATTTCAAGACATTGTAGGCAGCGAATCTAACTTTCTAGAGTAATTTATAGCTGAGTCAATCCCTAACGTACATGTCAAATAATTTGTTTAAAAATGTATTCTCTAAAATCATTCAAATTATCAACAAAATGACTCTTTTCTTTGCAAAATATTAAAGTTAATAAAACAATTGCAAGTATTCTACATTTTAAACAGTATATAACATAAATTTAAACCAAAAAAGACGTGTCATAGCGGTAACGACGTCTTGCGAATTTACCTGTGAATTGTGCAACCATCAGCACTTTTTCTTTTATTGACACCACTGTCATTCACGGAACATTTACGTACATGGAACTAGTAACCATTTTGGAAAACTATGAATAACAAAACTTAACACTGTTATAATCTAAAAAATTGCAAAATATCTACGTGCTTATTTTTTGCGTGCCGACTTGTGCCGACCTGTCTTTCAAAATCGGTTACAGAGTCGTGAGATTTGGTATCCTTTCCATCTTGCATTTTTGCCATAAGAAATTTACTTCTCCCTTGCACACTATGTCCGTATATACGCCAGTATATTCTAAGTCTATGTACACGCATAGAAACATTCCGTATCATAATTGTGTAATGAAGTGACGCAACTACATTAAGAAGTTGCATTTTTTTTATAGGATAAGGTGACAAACGAGCACACAGTCCACCTGATGGTAAGTGGTTACTGTGACCCATAGACATCTACATCTATCCTCAATAAAGACTCAAGATGCAGTTGCGTTGTCACACGTGAGGACTAAGATGGAATGCCTCTTTGCCAGTAAAAAGGGTATCCGGTTCTCTACACTCACCATACGAAGGACAGCAGCGTTAAGCTGCTATTTTACACTGGTTTTCTACGAGAGCGTGGTCCTTCCCCGGTCGAGACGACCCATTCGTGCTACAACTATACTAATATAGCTGTAGCATGGCTCTAATTAATAAAGATAATATTATCACTAAGTTTTTTCGATTGCATACAGAGATGGCTATAACAACTGTCAATGCGTATGATCGATTAAAAGGTGGAACTTAAATAATTTTGTTATAATATAGATAGTACATTACTACCTATTACTACTATATTTACCTATTGTGACGCCTCATAATTATTATTAATAAATAATAATTAAATTCATTATACAGACATTTAAAAATGTCTTAGAAATTACAATTTAAACAATAAAATACAAATAATAAGCATAAGGTTCAAAAATATCCATTTGGAATATTAATTATTATAATATTAGTAAACGCATAAAATGTCTCTAAAAATCTCTAAATTTATATAACTTGCTTAAAATGTTCAAAATGTATCAAATCATATAAATACAAGGCGATTATATTGCAATAACAAAGATAAATAACATTTGTAATATAATAGAAAAAATGGATTAAAATTTGTTAATGGAGTAAAAGTTGATGAAGGTGTTCGTGTAATAATTGGAAAATTTCTAAGTTAATGAACGTGTTCTTGTAATGTTCCCTTATATTGGGGCGTTGTCGAAGACACATACCCAAGGCTGTACATATATATGGGGTGGTCGGCTGACCGACTGCTAGTACTAAGGTTGCACAATGACTAGCATAGTTATGACTTGAAGTCCCATATGAATAAGACATACAATAGTATGGTCTATGAAATAAAGCAAATATGTGGAAGGTCTCAAATATGTAAAAGCATTATATTGAAAGAAATGGGACTTGAAAAGGATTATTATAGTGGCGTGTAGGTTGCTTCGCAGCCTCTGAGACCGAGGTAAACTTGGACTCAGTAACCGATGTGTCCTAGACATATCATCTTAGTGCCGGTGGTAAGCGGGTTTGTTGTAGCAATTCGACTTGCCCGTGGACATCGCACACCCCTACCGGTTGTGGGCGGCGTCTTAGCGCATAGCGTTATGATACGTCGGCTATCTTTCGGATTAGGGTGAGTGTGTTTGGTAGTACTTTTAAGTGCAGCAAGCATACTCAACTTCATGTCTTAGTGCAATAGCGCTATGATACGTGGAGTTTTGGCTACTGACGTCTTAGTACCGTACTACTATGATACGTTGGTGGTATTTTTAGTTAACAACATTATCAAATTTTGTTACCAAAGTCGATAGGGATCATGTGGGTGTGTTGTGAGGGGGCGCCATCCGTATGATAGTTGCATTGATGCTTACTGCTACTTGCAGTATTGTGTCTTGTGATGGATCTGCGGGTGTGCTGCACCTGATTCGATGCATCTTGTGGTTCTGGTTGATGGAGGTATGCGGGTGGTGATGTCTGCTGGGACTGTATGGGGGACCTTGGGATGGTGTAAGCCCGACGATAGTCGTATTGATGCTTGTTGCATTCTGTAGCATTGCGTCTCTACGATGGTTGTTTGGCGGGTCGCTATTCTCAATGGCGCTCTCTGCGTCTTGGTTTGACTCACAACCTAAGTAGCTTTGCCCAAGTCGGGTCCCTTCATTGCGGGGCTGCAGACTGTCTGCCCTCCATGATGTTTTATATAACAACTTAATAATATATCTCTATAAAGTTCCCGCCTTTGAGAGATTGAAGGCAACTTGTTGGTGGGTGAGACAAACATGATCGAAAAATGCATATACTCAACGTCAGTGACACAAACCCTTTCTGATGGCGAATTATTAATATTATCTTATAACTGCCTATTGGCTATATCTGCCATTGTATTGGTTGGTGGAGCATATGTGTTGACCTCATGCGGGTGGTAGCTGGAGGGAGAATCTGAGGAGGCTCTCAAGGCTGCGGCCGAAAGCCGCGCAACGTGGGACCCCATTCCCTTGAGGTGAGCGGTAGACTCATGACACGCTCTGCGGCCAATTGGCCGTGCTGACCATGCAATTGGTGGTGATGCCTTACACTTACATCACGTCTGCAGGAACGGCGGTCTGGCAGGTGGTGGCGCTCACGGAAGGCTTTTTATGGTCAGTGTGCCGATTGTTGCCTAACCCGTGTGACGTACATTTCACTGTGGCTGGATTTGATCGTATTCTGTATGGCGTTTACACGCATTGACATGCGCGACTTCGGTCGATGTTTGTGCTTACGCACTATCAAGGGGCCAAGTCCTCTTTTACTGGTTCGCCAGTTATTTTGCTGTGGACTACGCAGAGCGCATTAAATGGTTGGCGCTCACCGTGCGCGGCGTGTGTGGGGCCGTGTACCTCCTCCACTTTTTTTTATAATGTGGGAGAGCGAAGCCCTTGTAACTGGTATTTGATATAAATATTGTGAGCCTTTTCCAAGCGGGACGGGATTAATTAATAAGGAATTGACTGTTGTGAACCAGATACAAGTGGAATAGGGACAATTTATTGTTCTTAACCTTTTTGAGCTCTGTCTTCGTGAACGGAGTTCTTTAGCTTATAAGACTCTACCAACAGCTTTCGATTGCTCTCGTGAATATTCATTCTTCCAAGATACACCTAAAAGAACTAAGTTACTATACAAACACAACGTAAAAAAGGGTCCTAACTAAGACGATCACGCCATAAATTTATTAAACGGCCTATATTTAAACCTTTAGAAAGATCAAGTTATACTGCTCACGAAAATTAGATATATTTATATATCTTACAGATATAGATTCTAAAGAAATACAAGTATAAGTGGATATATAGTAGAAAAGAAAAAAGATGGGGGGGGGGGTTCGTTACACTATCATTAAAGAATTAAGCTTAATGTTTATATAATATTAAAAACAAGTGATAATTATATTTGACACTGGTATTTAAAATTGATTAATGTTGTATATATACTGATATGCTCTTGTGTAATCGGGAATAACAAAATAAATACGTTATGGCGTTTATCTGTAGAAGTAGAAGAAACAAAATTTAAAGCCTTTATTTTAGGTCTTTTCATATCTTACAAATATAAAAAACTAGCTGGTACTCGGTGCGTTGCAGCCGCAGAAGAAATAATTGTGGTAACATCGTTTTAAATTTTATTTTATTTAAATTTTTTTGCCTTCCCGGAACCCCTCCACTAACATTAAAACTTTATGGTATCGTATTAAAGTTCAAATTGACTTTTAAGTATTATTACGAATCTTTTGTATGGGAATATAGAAAAGTGTTGTTTTTAGACTCTTTTAGGCAATTTTTTAAAATTTTCTCTCCGTAAGAACCATCTTCGTACTTCAAGGAATATTATAAAAAAGGATTAGCGAAATCGGTTCAGCTGCTCTCGAGATTTGCGCTTAGCAACACATTCAGCGATTCATTTTTATATTATAGATATCATCTTTAAGAAAAGTGTCTTCCTCACAATTATTATTTATTGTTATATTTCGTTTAATGTCACATTTGTCTGTTATTACATCTAGACATATCTTTTTCTATAACACAGCAAATACAAACTTAAGAAAAGCGCTCGTATATGTGTGAAGTAGTTTTCTTTGCATTTTCTCCCTTGGAAAGAAACAATTGAATCTAATTTCCTATCTCTTTTCAGAACTTCTTTTGTACATCTTGATTTCAATTCATGCAGATGAATATTCACATTCTCGCCTTCTAAAATGTATTTTAGAACAAACCTTGTGACTGTGTGCTCTGGTTCGTTATATTTTTCTACACCTTTCTGTGCAATAGTAGTCCATGCTGTTTTTTGTCACTTTCATTTATTTTACATCTTATCTTATAGATAAAAAAGTAATTTTTGATTTAGCCTTTCCACTTTGAAAATGGGGCACCCACAGGAGTAAAAACCATTTTTATGTTTTCCTTCTTCAAAAATTCTTTTAAATTGTTTGGAATTTATTCCAGGGTACCGGTCCGTTAATAACATACCAATACTGAAACTTTGTGTTACATTTTTATTTTTTATTTTATGTAGTAAATTTTTTCTCCAAAATAAGATCTTCATTTTGTAGATTTAGATTTATATGTCATCAGGTCATTTGTAATATATTTTAGGTTCACTCAATTTACTACTTTAAAAATCGTCAGTATTATCATTAGGTTCTAAAACTTCATTTGTGCTTGAACAGTCTGTTTCTTGATTTTGATTTTCCTGGGTATAGTAAACGAATACATTTTTGTGAGTTCGCTTACAAACTTGCTAGCTGATATTCTGAAGATTTTTTTTCAATCCAACAACGTTTTTCTTTAAAAATCTATATTTAGCTTGAAGCAGTTTAGTTATTTTTCTGCACTAGCAGTTGCTGCATGTTCTTTTTCTTCGTGTAAGTGGAAAACAAATAAGCTATATATTGCTGTTATCATATTTCTATGTGGCTTACTCAATCTTAATAGTAGAATAGTAAAAATTACTATTTGATAAATATGTACTATTTTAATCAAACATAGTATCTACAGTAAGCTATTAAAAGAAATCTCACACGTAGAGTAGTTAATGTTGTACATGCAGATGTCACCGAATCAGTATATAATAAAATAATAGTGGGAGTGGTATTAATGGCATCGTAAGATGATGGTATGTCAACTGGTAGAACAAATTATAATTGATGGCTCTGGAAAATAAGATTTAACATTATACATATCTTGAAGTGGAGAAAACTGAGCTTCATTTCGCAATGATGATGACTACAACTAACACACACGAAACACTACACTATAATATATATTTAACATTTTACGGGTGTCACGACGCATTAGATCTTAGTTCTCAGGGTTTCTGACGCATTTGCAATCTTATTCAAAGTTGATAGTACTAATGTCGTTAAGAATTACTTACATACGAAAGGTAATGTCACGTTTTTGCTAATTTGACGTGGTAGATCTCTCTTTGCAGCAAAAAACAAACAAAAATAGAAGAATTCGGCATTTTCATAGGTCGCTGATTCAGTCGCGCAACTAAATTTAATTTAGTGCAGCGCGGTTGCAATTAGTTTTATTGTACGCATAGGACCGCTTGCACTTATAATTTGATAGAGAAGAACGCCTGCGTATGGCTACTCCCCTCCGGTACGTCGGATTCATGTGTTGCTTTATACTGACAATTGATTAAAAGTATACATTCTCGGATAGCAGCTTTTTATTTGCATGGGGAGTGCAGACCGATCTTCCACTAGATAAACTAACGACCTGATAAGACGGCCGATGACGGCTCCATGGAGCAGTGGCTTCGCAATGCGTTGCATTCAATAATTACAGGTGACAATGCATATGTAACTTTTATTTGGAGTTGTTTGCACGTGTCTAGGTTCTGCCGATGTCCATGTACTGCAGTATCCACTTACGATCAGCTAGACTAAAAACAATTAGTGGAAAAAAATAATGTTTTCTAAATGCCGTGACCGTATAACACGGTGAAGTATATAAATTATACTTTATTACAAACGACCCAACACGGATTTGCGTGGGGAGTTTATATTATGTGGTATATATATGTGGCGTTATTAAAATAATAAAAGGCAGTTTTTGTAGTTTCCAAAAAAAGTAATAATACTCCGTGACTGAACGCTGCAAGCTCAAATGCAGAAGGAGGTAGGCTCCCTCGATACCGCCCGCATCGTCCGTCGGTTTCTTTCCCTTTCCCCCTAACCCTCTAACGTTTGGTCTCCCCTGCCGAGGGCTTCCATCTGGTTGGGTTTTTATATATTTATGTAATTTTTATATATTTATTTTACATTATTGATATTTATGTATGTTTACCATGTTCTTTTACAACTATATATTTATACTGCCCAACCAGATGAGAAAAATTTATAGATACGCCATAATAATAATAATAATCTTTATTGATAAATATATTACATTCACAAATTTTTACATTGGTCAGCAGCCCCTAAACCAGGATATTATACCTGTATTTCAGGGGCTAATCCAAAATTGTTGGATAAATTACAGCCTATATATAGATCACTTTTGGCATTGCTCTCTACCTATAATTTCATTACAATTGGTTCAGATATTCCGAAGATAAGCCCAGTCAGACAGATATAAAGACAGACACAAAAAAATTAAAAAAAAAATGCTTATTCATGTCTCAATGACATGCATATAACCCCCTTATACTTGTATCTGCATATTGATATATATAGAGGTCAGTGCTCCCTTAGCTCAATATAACGCAGTTTTTTTATTTTCATTATTAAAAACAAACATACAAACAATTTAACTAACTTGCACATATGACTACTGTGTTTGCCTACTCTATGACAGCACAGCGTATCATCGCACGTTAAAATCAGTGCTAACAAATCGCTTCCACTATCCACGAGTAATTTAGTCTTTGTTGATCATCCAGCAACGTCGTCTGCACAAACAAGTTCCTCTGTCTCTTTTGTATTTATCAAATCACTATACCACGTAAGTTGTTTTTAATTTTGATAATAATCGCACGGAAACATTATGTCTTTATCTGTGTTTTTGTTTTGTCGGGAAACACGAATATCATGGTGAGTTTTTGTATTGTTTTTATTAGAGTACCTATTTGCTTGTTATCTATAATATTACCTATACAATAAAATAAAATTGAAGTGTCTGTTTGTAATGTCAAAATAATATATTTTTGCTAAATTCATATAAAAGTATATACGGTTCTTATGAAAAAAAAAACAATTTTAAAAATGTTTGTCTCTCTGTCGGTCTGTCTGTTTGTCTGTATGTTCAGGCTAAACGAACCGAAACCGAACCGAAATGCCAGTCATTTCGGTTCGGTTTCGGAACCGACTTTGACAGGACTTTCACTGGCATATAGCTAATGTTATAAGCAGTAATTTTTGCTACTTTTGTTTAATAAAAAAACAATATTATGGGCTCCGCCCAAAAAAAGCTCATTTTTAATGAATTTTATTGTGTTATTTGTGGAATTAAATTGGAGTTTGGTGTACTTTATGGAAATTTAATGTCCAAAGCCAATTTCTAAATCGAAATTGTAAATAATTAAAATCTTTATTTTCGTATTTGGTAGCACCATGCTGCAGCTATATTATGATTGTAACACATGTAGGTCGGATCGACCGAGGAACGACCACGTTTTTACAGAATACCAGCGTAAAAAAGCAGCTTAATGCTACTGTGTTTTGTATGGTGAGTTCAGAAAATCGGAGACCCTTTTGACTGGATACGAGGCATTCCATCTTTGTTGTCAGGAGTGATAATGCATGGTCATATTGATTCTTACTTGAGTATAAATGTAGATATCTACACAGTATCCACTTACCATCAGGTGAACTGCGTGCTCGTTTGTCATAATTATTCTATATTTAAAAAACTTGTTACATTAAAAAATATCAATTACTCTTATTTCTCCTGATGAGTCAAGTAATAGCCAGATAACAAGAAAGCCTGTGACTAAAACTTTCATCCATCCATCCCGCCATTACAGCCTGTAAAAGTCCACTGCTGAACATAGGATTCTCCCATAGTTGCCACTATTGGCAGGTTGGTTTGCAACCGCAGTTTTTTTATAATTTTGACTTGTTTTTAGGAAGATGCTGCTTCCCGTCTTTTTTATAATAATAATTGTTATTTATTTACTTCCACATATTATGATCATTACATCACAATAAACTAAGTAACAATAAACTATACAACTAAATAACAGCTATAAATATTAGTTAAATAAAATCTAGTTGGGAGACTGGTGTCCAAACTAGGTTGCCCTGTGCTATGGGATCACCAGGCACCGACCTCGACAAAAGTGATATTGCTGTAAAACACTTAATAAAAAATACAGCTACGTGTTATAAAATTACATTATATTATATACTTATTCACCTTGGAGAAACTGTGTAAAAAATTACTTATTAGGTATCTACAAAGAAGAAAAACATGCTTTAAATACTAGTAAAGATAAGCAGGTGTATTAAGTGATAATAATACGATGTGCGTGTGTGTGTGTGTGTGTGTGTGTGTGTGTGTGTGTGTGTACGCACTTGTGTGTATGGGCGTGTGTGTATGAATGTGGTATGTAATATACATTTAAACAATACGTTTAAATAGTTTTCCTGTGCGTTCGTAGTCTAATGATTTTAGCCATTTCTTGATTAAGGAATATTTTGATTGTCTTTTAGTTAACGGATATATATTTAATAATTTGTTAGCAAGATTATGTAGGACTGAACGTCTGTAATTGAAAAATCTTCGAGCAAAATAAGTAACAAAGCAAATAATAAGTTTGTTTAATATAGGATTGGATTTATTATATTCCGTTTTTGAATGATTTAATAATATTGTCGCAAGAATATACAGCTGACATACGGTGAGCAATTCACAGAATTTGTAAGTTCGTTTGTTGAAATTAATCTATTTTTGATTAGATATTTTAAGTATAAGTCTTTGTGCACGCTCTCACCTATCATGTGGTCTTTTGCTGTACCACCCCAGGACGTTATGCTATAGTTCCTTCTTAACTTTCCTATCTTTTGTCTTACCTTCCCTCCGTCCTCTCTTACGACACCCACAGAACGTTATGGGGTAGGGGATATTCTTACACCGCCACTACATGGTTTGTGTGCAATGGCCAATCCTTGCCTTGTTATATTACATCAGTGTTGATACTGTCACTGCTGTTCTCTAGATTCTAGATTCACTCTCTAGAATACTCAGTGTAGAAACCGAGTTTATTACATAAGTAAGCTGAAAGGTATTTTTTATAAAACTGAAGTGACTCACACAACTTACAGTTGAGGAGCTGGCGAACAAAATGGTATAATTACATAAATATAAATTTTACAGTAGCAGTAAATAACTGATTGACATACTTACAGTGACAGACATACTTGAAGTTTAGGCGTAATTTTCTATTTACCCATATAGAGTTTGGAAATTAATTTTACGTATGTTAATTCCAGATAGCTATATTTAACACAACGGAAGATATTTAAATTTGAAAATTGCAATTATGCAGTTTTGTTTGCGACCGGTGTAATTATTGCGTTTTGATTACCACGATGCTGCAATGAGGCCATTTTGATTGCTAGCAATAAGTTGTTTGTGGTTTAGAATAGGTAAAACTAAACATAAGTCAATTCAAAAAGTTCAGAAGTACACGATAAGGTGAACTGTTCACCTTATCGTGCACTCCTGCAGCCCGTAGATACCTGCAGCCGTCTTAAAAACAAACATAATTGAAACAGATGGAAATTCCTCACGGCCTGTTATTAGCCTTCAGACCGAAATATTGCAGTACCTACAAATACTGCTCTTTGGAGGCAGAAATTGGAAAGAGGGTGGAAGCACTTACGTGTTAGAGCCATGTTGCAGCTATATTAGTAGTATAGTTGTAGCACGAATGGGTCGGCTCGACCGGGGAAGGACCACGGTCTCACAGAAAACCAGCGTAAAATAGCAGCTTAACGCTGCTGTGTTTCGTATGGTGAGTGTAGAGATCCGGAGAACCTTTTTACTGGAAAAGAGGCATTCCATCTTAGTTCCCACGGGTGACAACGCATCTACATCTTGAGTCTTTATTGAGGATAGATGTAGATGTCTATGGGTCACAGTAACCACTTACCATCAGGTGAACTGTGTGCTCGTTTGTCACCCTACCCTATAAAAAAAAGCATTTCATCTTAGTCCTCAGTGGTGACGACGCTTTTTCCTTCTCCGTTCAAAGTTGGTTGCAGGTGCACATGGGCTGCAGTAGCCAAGTACCATCTGAATGGTTAAGATTCACAATTGGACCCGAAAGTGGTGCTGTTGTCGAGATCTAGAAATAACCAGTGGCAAGTATGGCTAATCTTTACATATAAAATTTACGTGTCACGTTGTTTGTCCGCGATGAACTACTAAACTACTGAACTGATTTCAATGAAATTTTGCATACTGTGTGCATTTTGGTCCAACTTGAGAGATAGGATAGTTTTTATCCCGATCAATGACCCTCAAAAATTTTTATTGCGTATTTAATGATGTTTATAGGAAGCGTCGTTGGAAAGGGCAGAACAACGTCTGCTTGGTCAGCTAGTTGTATATAAAATAAAAACTATAATTTAACTTTAAGCGAGTACGTATTTACCTTGTTAATTGTAAAACACACAAGCTGTGGTAAAGTATCCGTAATTATTACATTTGCGTCGGTTACTATACAAGGTCGTTTGTGTTTGTGCTACTATAGATATCCTATAATTGTTATAACTACCTTTTATATAGCTTATTTTAAAGAATATTTTACGGAAACTAATTTAGTTAAATACTAGCGACGCGCCCTGGCCTCGCCTGTGTATGATGTATTATTGTGGCGTTATTTAGATTTAAGGTAATTAAAATAAAATAAAAAATCTCCAAGTTTTCGGATAAATATACAACCTAGATCACTCCTGGCATTACTCTCTACTGTTTGTGTAGTTTCATTACAGTTTCCCATTCCAAATATGAGCCGAAATAACGGAAAGACAAAAATTTAAAAAATTGTTATCTATGTACTTATTTATGGCATATAAATAACCCCTTCAGCTCAACATAAGTCAGTTGATTTGTTATTACTATAGACCAAACTCTAGACTTATTACGATAGACCCATTTCACTGTCTCTCATTGTAGCAAAAGTGCTGAATGGTATGCTTGAACGGCACATAATAAACACCTTAAGCTGCATGATGCCTAGTTCGGTTTTTGATCTGGGTAATCTCTAACTACAATCCTATGCCTCAAAAATACCGTTCAGTACTATACATTTAGACCAAGTTTACGCCTGTTTTTCTACCGACTCCGAAAAGGAGGCGGTACTCAATTCGACTGGATGTTTTTTTTTCTGTGTGTTACCCCATAACTTTTTGTCTAGGTGAACCGATTTCGATGACTCTTTTTTTAGTTTTAAAGCTGGTGCTTCTCATGTAATTCCATGTCTATTTGATCAAGGTCTGGCCAACAGTTTTTGAGTTATTATTAATAATTTATATTGACGTCAGTGGTACAAAATCTTTAATTTTAAATTATTAGACCTTACTAAGTTAAGGCTTTGATCTAGTCTCATATGAAAAGTTGCGAGAAAAACTGGTTTCGAAAACGGATCTTCCAATAGAGTTTATAGAGATCTTTAAATATAAACAAAAGTATTAAAGCAATTATCGCTGATCAAGGAGCTTGGTAGCACTCAGCTTGGCTGCTCAGTAAATAGGATGGATATCTATTAATAACAATAATTACGCCTTTGACATATTAGATCTTATCACTCGATAAGATCTCTTAGGAAACTGTTCGCCATTTGTGAGTAACAAGCAGAAGCGCACGGTCTTTGGTATAACGCTAGAAAAAGCGATTTAAAGCCGAGAATAAAACATATTTGTCAATTCCGAAGTTTAAATTAATATGAACTCCGCTAAAACAGGTTTCACAATTACCTAAGGCACTGGACTCGATGCACTCGTGAAGTTAAAGAAGTTAAAACAATTATACATCATTATGTATTAAAAAATATACGTTTTTTTTTTTGTTTTTATATTCTTACATTCTGAGCTATGCTCAAAATTTCAAGTCTTTAGCTCATAGGGAAGTTAGCTTAAAATCAATTAATAAATACGACCCGAACAGACATAGGAAAGCTAATTAATAAAAACGTGGCAAAATACATAATAAAATGTTGAAGCTGGCCGGCCGATAGTTTATTCGATTGATTTCTTTATCCTCCATGTGCGGATTAAATTTTACCGATTATAGTGGATATTAACCGACTTAAAAAAGAAAGAGAGTTTTATATTCGACGAATTTTCAGAAACAGCTGAACCGGTGAAATTATTGTTTTTTATTGAATAGGCTATAATAACTTAATGTTGTCTCGGGTATGTGGTATTCGAAACAAATTTACATTATATAAAACCCAAGCATACTTTTTTAATACTTTTTAATATTTACGTGGTAGAACCATGCTTAAGCTATATTACTGGTATAGTTGTAGCACGAATGGGTTGGTTCGACCGGGGAAGTTCCACGCTCTCACAGACTACCAGTGTCTTGTAGCAGCTTAATGATGCTGTGTTTCGTATAGTGAGTCTAAAGAACCGGATACCCTTTTTACTTGAAACGAGGCATTCCATATTGGTCCTTACGGGTGTCAACACATCTGTAATCGAGGATAGATGTAGATGTCTATGGGCCACAGCAACCACTTACCATCAGGTGGACTGTGTGGATGTTTGCCACCATTATCCTATAAAAATTGTCTTGTTTCTTCTCTTCTTTACTTCTAATCTTTATTTAGAGCCGAAATAACAGCATTACACTCGAAATGATATTTTCTATCGAGACCAACAGGAACTATGTTAGAAATTACGTTGTGTTAGAAATTTCATTATGAAAGAATAAAATTTATATGTCGCATGACAAATCTGAGATTTCAGTATGCGATCTGACAGACTTCAATAAAGTGTACTTGAAACTTCAAATGGTAAGTGATGCAAACGCCTAGAACTTTCATTTTTAAATGACGGGCTGCAGCGGTTCTCCCTTCATGTAGTAACAGTGATGGTGGGACGCCTGCTAAATGACAAAACATAGCATTTATTCACGTTAAAATAAGGTCTATTTTGCCGGTTCCAATTCATGACTTCATACGTATACAGCAGCAGTATAGCACGGTCACTTCTTCTTTCGAGAACCAATTTAAGTCATCAGCAAATAAATTGCTTCTTTGATCGCCTCTGGTAAGTCGTCTGTCATAATGATAAAATGGATGGGACGCAAATTACTTCCTTGACTGAGTCTTGATTTCAGGGTTGACAAAACAACTGCTTTTTGATTCTTATTTAAGTATTAGTTATGTTATTAAGTTATTATAGTTTTTTTAGTAGTTAGACAATATTATATTTGTAGGTATCTATGGAAACAGCACCAGGTGGTCTGTGCGCTTTCTGGTCACACTTCTAAAAAAATATTATTCAGTGTCATTATACTTCATTAGGTGGTTAGAATCCTTTTCTGTTTATGAGTCCGTCCACTGTTATACCACGCCCTCTGTAGTCAAACAGCATCTGTGTTCCGTTCTGAAAGACATATAGAGCCAGTACAATAACAGGCTGTTAGATATTCCCTCTTAGTATTCAGATGTGACAACGCATCTAAATAATTCCTTATTTTCCACTTACCGTCAATTCGACTGTAAATTCATTTGTCACTTTAATTTTACAAATAAATCTTTAACTCACTCATATGTGTGGTAGAGGCACGTCATAGCATAAACAAAGCACGTAGGCGTACATAATTTGTATAATAAATTCTCTCAATGCTTGTCACGGATGTACACGTTGCAATTCAATGAAGTAAATATGCGCAGCATCGTATTAAATAGAAATAATCTTTGAGCAAACGTAGCGCTAATTAATGTTGCAAGTTGCAATAGTGAATTGAATTCATTTTTTTTTATAGGAGATTGGTAAGTGCCTACCGCCGCTCATGAACAATTGCAACATCATGGGAATTGCAGATGTGTGCCCGGTCTTTTAAAACAAGTAGGCTCTTTTCTTGAAGGTCCCTAAGTCGTATCGGTGCAAAAAATTACTGGTTGTAATCGATTCCACAAGGAGGTTGTGCTAGGAAGAAAAGTTCTTCATCCAAATGGTATGGATCGTATTGCCAAATTTGTCGCGATGTGTGCTGGTGAAATTGAGCGGCTGGAATAAGTACGAACAATTCATCAGAGCACTCCCCGTGGTACATGCGATAAAATACGCAAAGAGATGCAACATCACTACGCAGTGCAAGTGAGTCAAGCCGATCGGAAAGAACTCGGTCGTCGTCGATTCGAACCGACCTACGCTGGATGCAGTTAAATAGAAGGAGGAGGCACTGGGGAGCCTCTACACAGAGATAGAAATAGAATTCCATGTGGGGCCGAACTTACGCCTTGTAAAGTTGCAAGCGGTGTGTCGGCATGAAATACTGTCCCGCTCTGATGAGCACGCCAAGCTTTTAGAGGCCAATTTGGCCTTCTATTCCTAGGGACCACGAAACTGTGATCACTCTATATGTCGAAACCGAAGATTCCGATACTGGCTGAGGCAACAAGGGGAGTGCCTTGAAACTAAATAGATACGACAAAGGCGTTCTTTTTAGTGGTAAACGGTAAACGCGCATACTTGTGGCTTCTGGGGTTTTAATTGGACTAGATTCAGCTGCCCCCAGTCCGAGACTTTGTTCAACAAAGTCTCGACTTCAGACAAAAGTTCGTTCCAGTACTCAGCTACGTTTTCCCGAGACATATTGGTACGGCCAGTTTATAAATCATCACCAGTACTGTCATCTACATAGCAATGATTGTTATCAGTGCAACATCATCTGACACTATTAACATTTACAATTATACAGTCAATATAATGTTAATTGTATGTTGTGGCCCATAAACAATTACATTTATCCTCAATCCAAGATAAAAATATATAAAATTAGCTCCACTGAGCAGTGGCATTGATTTACGACCATGAGGGTCGCGGGTTCGAATCCCGCACGGAACAAGTATCTGTATGGCCTACAAATAATTGTTCCGGGTCTGGTTGTTTGTCCTTGAGCAATTTATGTATGTAAACTACCTCTACAATACAGAAAAAGATATATAGTGTTAGGGTAGCTTTTTCTTCAACTGTACCAATGCGTTACTCACCCATAAGGAGTAGGATATAATGAATCGTTGCTAGTAAAAAGGTATCCAGTTCTCGTCACTTGCAATAGAAAACAGCAGCATTACGTTGCTTTTTCACGTTATTATTTTGTGCTTGAAAAGTAATTGCTTCATTTACCATCGTCTTGGGGTATTCTTACCATGTTTCATTTAGTAACATTCTTGTTTGTCTGTCTGTCTGTCTGTCGTTCCGGGTGTAATTTAGTAATTTATTTTAAACTAACTTCCTGATGAGCCGCAAACTTGAAATTTTGAATAATTCTCAAATTCGGATGACTATGCAAGAATATGATAAAAAACGTGGTGTTTTAAAGAAAATACAAATTGTCCTCGTTTACTTAGTCATTATAGTGGTCAAACCGCGAACTCAATATGCTGATAGTAACAAGAAGGCCTCTTCTATGTTCACGTATTATGACGGGCAACTTCGGAACCCTACATTGGACGTGGTCCGATACGCAGTTGGCCGGTTTTTAATTTGTAACATAGGTAGATATAGATGTATTTAAGCCGAACCTTAAAATTATTAGCAAATAAGCAGTAATTATAACTTGCTCAAAAAATTAAAAAAGCACATATTAAGTTTGTTGACCATTTTTAGCCTATGTTCACATATTCCTTATATCAACAAGAAAATAAAACACTTTGCTTGCCAATCCATCTACCAGGTGTGTCAATTATGTCAAATATTGCTGCTATAAGGCATTTCCTATCTATGGGGAGGTCTATGTTTTGCAGTAGAATTTTGATAGCCTGTAACGGTAAATAGACTTCTAAGGTTGGAAAAATAGGGAATGAAAATTTTAATGTAACTGTGTAGACGACATTCTAGTTGACCTTGAGCTTGTGATATTTCTAAGTCCACTTAAAAGAGTCAAAAATAAAATTTTTTATTAAAAGTTAATACCGACTTTGAAGAACTTAAAGTAATAAAAATTTCCTCAAAATAATAACGTTTTTGTGGATAACACTAATTGGGTTTTTCAAGTTCAATAACTTATTTAAAAGAAATTAATTATAAGAAGCCATTATTATGATTTCTTATGTTTACGCGAACACTACACATTTAAATAATACTGGATTTTACGGATCTTTTCGCGTATATTGTCTTATATTATGTTCCCGACACTTCAAGTAATTTACAGCACCCATGGTCACGGAGGGGACTTAGGTGTTCAAGGTCTCAATATCACAGTTAAATACGGCTACCTCCAGATTAATATCATGATTAAATTTTATAATTTCAATTAAAAGTATATCTCATTTAGAAAAAAATTCGAATAAATATTTTTTGGTTTACAATTATACAGAAATAAAGTTCTAATTTTTCTCTACCTCTTAAAAATTACAACTTATAAAACACCAGTTTACAAAAATTTTCCTATATTCCACACAGTTTTTTTTTTTAATTTAAAGTGGTTGTTGATGATTGCACTAATTGCCCAAAGACCACTATTATGGATCTACAACGTGGTCTACGCAGTTCACTTTGTCTAAGCAACGACTTCACAAGAATGAATAATTGAACTAAACTAAATTACTGCATTAAATAAAACGACATACGCGTGATGTAAAACTGGTGACCTTTAACTCAGGTTTTTATTATAAAACCTATAATCGGTTCCAGTCTCTCACAACGTCCTTACAATATTGTTACTGTAAACTAGTCAGCTGTAAATAAATTGAGTTGAATTGAATTAATTTTAAATCCTAGATTTTTTTTTAAGTTCGATTATTGTGAATAAATATAAATATTAGAAATTAAAGTGCATTATCAATATTGTCAGCAGGTCATGTTGCTTGCGATTTGGTCGGCGGTCATATTGGCTGCCGTGGCGCTCTACTTCCGTCAGGTGTACACCAGGTTTAGCAGATATGGAGTCAAGCATTTCAAGCCGATACCAATTCTTGGTAACATGGCTCGCATTTTATTACGCATGAGCCATTTCTCTGATGATACGCAAATACTTTATAATGCTTATCCTGAAGAGAGGTAATATATACTGATATTAATACTAATACTTATAATGTTTTATGTATATACATATTTAGCCTGTGTCCATCTAGAATAATTTACCTTTTTAAGGGTGAAAGAATATTATAAATGGCTGCAGTGGTTCCGGCGATTACCCTTCACATATGCACAAATTCACAATTATTCAATTCATTTCAATTCATTCTCTCTCTATCTCTCTCTCTCTCTCTCTCACTCTATATATATATATATATATATATATATATATATATATATATATATATATATATATATATATATATATATATATATATATATTATGTATAAAACTTATGAAGATATTCGTCAACTACGAGTATCGTAAAAAGTCATGTCTCTTGAGAGCTTTCATAGCATGCGAGTCAATTGTTAATTATGTAATTAACTATACCAATGTTAAAAACTCGCTGCCCGCTGTACAATAAAATGAAGAAATGACGCACCACCGTAAAGCCCGTAAGTGCGACAGAGATCGCAATAGGTGCCGTCCTGTTTTCTCATTTTATTGCACCGCGGGCAGCGAGTGTTTAACATTAGTAGAGTGATAGGCCTGATTTGGTCTTGAAAAGTCCGCCTAGGTCTACCCCTTCCAACACTTTCATTTACACTCGCCTTATACACTTTTTTCGTCAATCGTTCTTCATTCATTCTCTCGACATGGCCAAACCATCTCAGCATACCTTTCTCTATTTTCGTCACTACATCTTTCAGACCACAACTTTTCCTTATCTCACTATTTCTTATCCTGTCACTCAGTTTAACTCCTATCATTTGTCAGCTCTGAAGATAACGAATCTTCGTGTCTTCTTTTTATAAGTTGGTTATAGGTATCTATTCTTAAGTAGGTACATTTATCACATCAATTTCATAAAAAAGAACTTTATACATATTTTTGACTGTATGCATTTATACCATAACATTGCCTAGTGATGAAAGTATCTGAAAATTGCATCGCATTTTCGGTATTAAAAACCTGTGATATGATGAAGTAGGCTACCTTATATAATATCGCAAAATATTTACATCGGAAACGGATACGCAAGTATAAGTGTTTGCAAATATTACGTGGGGTAATCCTCAGGAGATATGCTCTCGGGAATCAGGCAGGAAGTACCTCCTCATACCAAATAAAACTCCAGGGTGGTAACCCCCAACGTCAACGAGGAGTCACAGGTTTTCCATACGCTCAACTACTCATCCCAAGTACTGCTGTATTGTGAACTTATCCCGTTTTAGGGAAGATTACCAACCCCAAACTCCACGAATCTAATATGATGATTCGAGACCACATCAAATCATCGTCCTTCTGTAAGTGTACGTACAAAATGTCAAAGAAGCATTTAGGCCTTTTTGATGTTGAGTAGATGTCGTTGCTTGTAGACCTATGTCTTTTCTCGATTATAAATAAAAGATGCTACATCATTCGTGAGGACCAAGATTGCCAGAAAAATAGGTATCCAGATCTTGTCACCTTGAATAAGGAACACTATATTTATTGCAACTTATCACCAATCGACCTGCCAGTTATGGCTAATTTACCACACTTTTTCAATTATAAGAAAGTTTACAGTACAGTAGACAGTTTACACCTCATAGAGAATAAAAAAAGCAGAAAAAATATTTGACTTTATCATTATTTATAGCAATTTCGTTTTTCTCTCTCCTAGGTTTGTAGGAAGATTTGAATTTCTGAATCCTATGGTGATGATCAGGGACATAGAACTTATAAAGAAGATAACGGTGAAGGATTTCGAACACTTTCTAGATCATCGTTCTTTTGTTAACGAGAATGTTGATCCTTTCTTTGGACGAAATCTGTTCTCATTGAAAGGTATCGTAATTATAAAAGAATAATCAATTGTTATTTAGAATTACTTATTGACCATTTATCATTTGAATTTTTTAATCCTATGGTGATGATCAGGGACATAGAACTTATAAAGAAGATAACGGTGAAGGATTTCGACCACTTTCTAGACCATCGTTCTTTTGTTGATGACAATGTTGATCCTTTCTTTCGACGAAATCTGTTCTCATTGAAAGGTATCGTCATTATAAAAGAATAATCAATTGTTATTTAGAATTACTTATTGACCATTGATCATAATATTAGTACTCGTATGATCTATCATAAGCAATTACTATATCTGGATATTCTGTTTATTATTAATGAAATAATTTTAAATTTTTACTTTTAGTAGTGCTCGAAATAACGTGTGAATCTCCTATATTTTGAGTAATGGATATTCAAAAAACCAAACTCGAAATGTATCACAACGTTTTGTTTGCGACCGTTTTAAATTGATTGAACAGAGACATTTAAGTGTTTAACAATAGCCTTAGAGTAATAACTTACTTTTTACTTACTTTGAAAAATTGGCAGTATAAACATAAACAATGTAACGTAAGTTATTTGAATTTAAAAGTATTTGTAACAAATATCATACATATATTTTATCTTTCTGCACTCCTTGTCAATTTTAACTTTAGCTATGCCAAATCTCACTCCTTTGTCCGCGCAATTTGCTTAAAAAGGGTACAAAGTTTTCTTTTCACGTATTAGTATATAGAAGATAGATTACAGCTATCAGGTAAATGTAAATTTATTTGTATTAGGCGATGAATGGAAAGATATGCGATCGACACTAAGCCCTGCATTCACGAGCTCTAAGATGCGTTCTATGGTTCCATTTATGGTGGAAGTTGGGGAGCAAATGATAAAGTCACTTAAGAAAGAGATTCAGAATTCTTCAGGTAAGTGATAATCACATTTTTAGTTATTATAAGCCGTCGTGATAACGGTCTTACCTGATGGCAGCCCTAGATGTTTTACCACTGTATCAGCGTGATAAAAGTATTTTTCGAAGACTCACACGCTGCAAACTAAGATAGATGCTGGAGACAGTTCCTCACTTTGCTATTTACATTTTTTAAATAAATAAAGTGATAATCGAACTTATAGTCCACGTGATGGTAACCGCCTACTGCGGCCATGGACACTTGCAATCAAATTTTTACTAAGAATACTGGCAGTTGAAAATTAAATTTTCGTCTCTAAGAAACATATAGAAAATCAATGGTTGCAGGTAGCTGTGAGTTAGGAATACACTATATAGCAATTTTTGGTGTACAGCAGGGCATTTATCATCAAATTCTAATGCAGAACGTAGGTTTATCTCAAAGTCATCACTGCAGATAATGTAGATGATGAATTTCATAATAACATTTTGTGCCAAAATATAAAAAAAACAAGCTCTCATAACCTATCACCCAGAAGGGTAGACAAATACTACGGATTCCCATAATACAAAAGCATGGAAGACCCCTCTCACTTTTGTGTATGTATGTAGCTGGTGGTGAAAATATGACACGCAAGATGGCAGTTGTATTTTCATTTACGACACTTACTGTTTTTGGGCAAATACTAAAATAAACTTAAAATCTCGTTGAAAAAACTAAATGACAGCGTTTTCTAAGTCACATTAAACAAAGTTAGTGTTAGATTGTCGAAAACAACGTTCGCGATTTACAATACACTGAACTAGTCGTCCTGTCTGCTTGCATTTGACTAAAGAACTTCCACAGGATTGACCGTAACTTAGTGCGCAACGTATTAAGGCCACAGAGCCCGTCTGGTAGTACATAAAGCAGTATTTGCATTATTAAATATCATAGAAACAGAAACAGAAACAGAAACTTTTTTATTCAATATAGATTATAAATAATACTTATTGAAAGTCACTCTTTTGTTTGATTACCACTGGTTCGGAAAAAACCTCTGTCCTGGGAAGAACCAGCAAGAAACCCAGCGGGACTTTTTTTTAAATAATAGCTTACAATCATGATGTTACACAAATTAACAACACAACAAATTAGAAATAGCTTGGTAGCGATTACCTCATTTCCAAGGGTTAATTATAATATTAAATTCCTTAATATTATAATAACCCTTTTTATACAAACTTAGTTTAATAAAGTTTTTGAACTTTTAGCAGGTCAAACTTTGTATATTTTCTGGAATTTTGTTGTAAAAGCGTATATATCGCCCCAAGAATGAATTACTGACTCGATGGAGTCGAGTAACTGGTACTACTAGCTTGTGTCTGTTCCTAGTATTTACAGAATGAATATCACTTGTTTTTGTAAAACTACTTTTATTTTTGTGTACGTGCATTACCTTTTCATAAATGTATTGAGAGGCCAAAGTTAATAACCACATTTGCTGGTAGTAGTTTATCCAGCCTACCGAGATACTATATTTTAATTTCAAATACTTTTACTAATCAGTTTTATTCACAGGTATGGTACGTTTTCTTACATTTTGGCAGCACTTCAAAATTCTTTAGATCTAATGCACTAGCATTTTTGTAATAACTATCTGCCTTAATTTATCCTAATTATTGCGAAGCTAAACGCATAATTGTCACCTTCACACTAAATAACAACAACTAATACATTTTTATTTAACAGGTGAATATATTGACGTGGAGGGTAAGGATCTGACGACGAGATATGCAAACGATGTCATCGCTTCCTGTGCTTTTGGACTGAAAGTAGACTCACATAGCGATAAAAGCAACATATTCTATAAGATGGGCAAAATTGCTGCAACCTTCAATTTCAAGCAGTTGCTAAAAGTTTTCGCGATGACTTCTTTTCCTACTGTAACTAAGGTAAGAGTTTAATAGGGTATTTTTTACCATGTAAAAAGATACGTGTTTATGATACGTTTAGTAAAAAGTAAAGGAGAACTTTTGATTTCTATTCATAGAAACGCAATATAAATTTTATATTTCACTTTCAAAAATATTTTTTAATCTGTGCCTCAAATATTAAAACGCTATCCGCCATATAAGATTCCATCGTGACGTCACTAAGACAGTAAACAAACTAATGTGCTGTGTGTTATTTCGAATTTTTTGAAGTTACCATCATGATTGTTGACTTTTATTCCGTATTTAATTGAAATGACATC
Organism: Parnassius mnemosyne; assembly: GCA_963668995.1. NCBI lineage: Eukaryota > Metazoa > Arthropoda > Insecta > Lepidoptera > Papilionidae > Parnassius > Parnassius mnemosyne. The sequence goes on from CAVLGL010000093.1 coordinate 66,336,666, forward strand.
ATGGAAGGCAGATTCGTAAATATAATTTATACTTAAATTAAAGTGATCTTCACACAAGTATACTTCAGTTTTGTAGACAACGTCTTCGGATCTCTTCTTGCCAATTTTATCTAATTATAATAACATCATATTTATAATAATATCACAATATCAATCATTATAATAATGTCATATTTAAATCAGTTGGCACTTGAATCCGTTACTTCCCCGGAGTTCTTATGTTCGTATTTTTACATTCATATAAAACACACCAATGATAATATGATAACTTATTATTAAATATCCAAAAATATCTCATTCCTTTGCAAAATAATTTTATTTACCAGCGCAGTGTCGTCACAAACTGAACAGCATGGCGGCTGGCGTTTTCACGCCAACATTTAAAACGATAAATTAAAAGTATTTTTTATGGCACTATTCGGTTTTAAAATAAAAATTACATAAAATTATAGTGGTTCATTATCACTCTAGAATTAAATTAAACACTATTTGAAAATTTGTGTAATATCCTATTGTTACTATTAAAAACAAAGCCAGTAGCAGATATTATACCTAAAGCTAACAACTAGTAAATTGGGAGGTTTGAAAGGCCATCACGATTTGATCTTACAATGCCACGCTGAAGACATATTATGTTTTACACGTGGTAGAGCCATGTTGCAGCTATATTAGTAGTAGTTGTACACGAATGGGTCGGCTCGACCGGGGAAGGACCACGATCTCACAGAATTCCAGCGTAAAATAGCAGCTTCACACTGCTGAGTTTCATATAGTGAGTGTAGAGAACCGGAGACCCTTTTTACTGGAAAAGAGGCATTCTGTCTTAGTCCTTACGGGTGACAACGCATCTACATTTTAATTCTTTATTGAGGATAGATGTAGATGTCTATGGGTCACAGAAACCACTTACCATCAGGTGGACTATTTGCTCGTTTGTCACCCTATCCTATATAAAAAAAATGTTTGTAGCACGAATAGGCTACGATGGCTATCCGAGTACAGAACCAGAGTACGAAACCTATCCAATTGCAGAGAGGTGTAAGACAGGGTGACGTCATATCTCCGAAACTCTTCACCGCTGCATTGGAAGACGTTTTCAAGCTTCTGGACTGGAAAGGATACGGTATCAACATCAATGGCGAGTACATCACTCACCTTCGATTTGCCGACGATATAGTCCTTATCGCAGAATCGCTGGAGGACCTAAGCACTATGCTCAATGACCTCAATAGTGTTTCCCAACGGATAGGTCTTAAGATGAACATGGACAAAACTAAGATCATGTTTAATGTCCATGTCACACCTATGCCGATAGTTGTTGGGAACACTAAGCTCGAAGTTGTTGACGAGTATGTTTACCTGGGACAAATAGTCCGACTGGGTAAGTCCAACTTCGACCGAGAGGTCAATCGACGGATTCAACTCGGCTGGGCAGCGTTCGGGAAGCTACGACACATCTTCTCGTCAGACATACCTCAAAACCTTAAAACGAAATTGTACAACCAGTGCGTGTTGCCAGTGATGACTTACGGAACTGAGACGTGGTCCTTCACTGCTGGCCGTATGAGGAAGCTCAAGGTCGCTCAGCGAGCTATGGAGAGGGCTATGCTCGGAGTTTCTCTGCGTGATAAACTTAGGAATGAGGATATCCGCAGTAGAACCAGAGTGACCGACATAGCCCAACGGATTAGTAAGCTGAAGTGGCAGTGGGCCGGCCATATAGCTCGAAGAACCGACAACCGATGGGGAAGAAAGGTTCTCGAGTGGCAGCCTCGTACCGGTAGGCGAAGTGTAGGGCGTCCCCCCACGAGATGGAGTGACGACCTGGTAAGACATGCAGAAAGTCGATGGATGCAGGTGGCTCAGGACCGTGTTTTGTGGCATTCTTTGGGGGAGGCCTATGTTCAGCAGTGGACTTGTGAAGGGCTGTAATGATGATGATGATGATGACGAATAGGTATAACAACGCCCTCAAAAAATACCAGCGTATTCTGTAGATATAAGTGTAGAAAACTCGCGTGACAACGGCATTTGCATTTTATTCATAATTAAGCATAGATGTAGTTATCTATGGGCCATAGCATTTACTTACCTTCAGGTGGACTGCGTGCTCGTCTGTCTCCCATATCCTTTAAAAAAAAATCTCCGTGATAACTTCTGTGAGGCATTTTCATTGAAATATGTCAAAACTTTTAATCTGCTGCAGCTATATTAGTAGTATAGTTGTAGCACGAATGGGTCGGCTCGACCGGGGAAGGACTATGCTCTCACAGAATACCAGCGTTAAATAGCAGCTTAACGCTTCTGTGTTTCGTATTTTGAGTGTAGAAATCCGGAGACCTTTTTTACTGGAAAAGAGGCATTCCATCCATCGTCCTCACGGGTGACAACGCATCTGATTTTGATTCGCAAATAAGGATAGATGTAGATGTATATGGGTCACAGCAACCACTTACCATCAGGTGGACTGTGTGCTCGTTTGTCACACTATGCTATAAAAAAATTCTTTCAACTTCATCGCGACCGACAGTTAATTCTGCCCAAAAACCTTAATCCGACATTTCACATTCTATGTTACAATCAATCATCAATGCGAGAATATTTAGGTATCAATAATCAATAAATTATAAATAAAATACCAATGAAATTATTTATTTATTAAGAAAAAAGTTTTAATAAAAATTAAAGGAAAAGATGACAAAATAAAATTATGGGATTTTCACTTATAAATGCATTAATATAAAGAAATTTTTTTTTGATGAAATGCGAAGTCCATCAACATGCATTGGGGCAGGGTGGCAGACACTTCCTGGCGTTTAAATTCTCACAAAAATGAGGAAAGACCTGTGTGACAAACTGACAAAAAATAAAGGTTGAATATAATTTTACTTATTTCGTTCATAGATCCTGCGTTTCTCTCTGTTCGAAAAATCAGAGAAAGATTTTTTCTGGAACTTGGTGATGAATACAATGAACGAACGTGAAGCTAAGCAAATTGTCAGACCTGACATGATTCATCTTCTGATGGAGGCTAAGAAGGGTAAGTTTTTTTTTTATAAGTCGCCACTTATTAACAATATTTGAGTAGCGATTTAACTGCTGGTTTTTTTACTTATTATAAGTAAGTGGTGATGCAGCCTTAGATGTTAAAACGCACTGTCTTATCATAACAAAAGCCTATTCACTCTTGACTTGAAGACGCCCAGATTGTATTCGGACGGAACGATAGATGCCGACAAATTATTCCACTCCTTTGCTGTACGTATTGCAAAAGACGAAGCAAACCGATTGCTTCTAATGCGTGGAATATCGACAACAAAGAGATGAAGACCCACCGACCGTCTGGTTATCCTATAGTGGAAAGGAGAGGGAGGAATTAAAGCGTGTAATTCCTGCGCACACTCACCGAAATGCATCCTATAGAATACCGAGAAACTGGCTACTCTGCGCCTATGCTCGAGGTTGACAAGATTGGTTTCATCCAGACCAAGGTCATCAATGAGCCTCTTAGCACGTCTCTCTACTGAGTCCAATGCTGCTAGAGGCATTTTGCAGTACCAGTCCATATGTGCGCTTGACTTGCGCTTTATATAAGGTTAGAAGCTGCCCCGGCGTGAATTACCGCAGCACCCTTGCAAGGACACCAAGTTTCGTTGCGGCTGCTTTGGCACTGGACTCAATGAACCACCCATAGTTTAGGTTTGGAGAAAATTCAATGCCTAACAACTGAAGGCGGTCAGTGTACTCCAAGGATACATTCCGGAAAGTAGGAAGGTGAGCGAGCTCCTTTTAGGGGTAAAAAGACACGTTTGTGTTTTGGAGGTTTTAAATCTCACGAGATTAGCATCGCCCCATTCGGAAACTGCATGTAGTGTGAAACCTACACGCTCAAATATAGCTTCTTTTTCTGACTGGATTAGATCCCGACTGGCCTGGGCGCTTGGTTGATATTATTCCATGACATCCCATATGATAGATGAAAAGTTTTAAAAATACATTGAGTTTAACAATTGATATGTTCAAAGATCATCGTGTTTACGCCGCCATGCAGACTTGATAATTCCACATGATAAGCTACTAAAACCCCTTTTTTATGTAAAAATAGTAATTAATCAATTAAAAAAATATTAATAAATTCAACAGTCATTTATCTTTCTGACATCATTTACATAATTTATGTGTATAATATGATTGCTAGATACGATTTCATGCGACAAAACGTTGGAGTCTTAATTTTTAGGCCCTAGCAGAACAAACCAGCGCGCTTCGCGCTTTAGGCATGCAATAGGAACTACGGTTGTCTGAAATATACTACTTTATAAATCATAAGTCTGAAGTAAATACATTTAAAAAATGAGTCAATTCTTATTCTCCCCTGTATTTTTCCACTACTTTCTGTCAGAATAGATGTTTTGCCATCATTTAATTCTTAGAGCAAGTATCGAGGTAGTCTCATCACTTGTTACTTGGTTATTCTCGACTTCATTTTTTTCCTTTGTGTTCCAATATTTACAGTGTATACTGAATAATTTATTAAATTTTATTTCAAGGTCGATTAACTCATGAAGACAAAAGTGCTATCGACACCAATGCTGGATTCGCAACTGTCGAAGAATCTTCTGTGGGAAAGAAGAACATAGATCGTGGTAAGTATTGTCATCTCTGAGACAATGCTTGATTTTAATTAATGTTTCTTTTTTCAAAGTAAAATTTAACACCCTTATACACAAAAGCCTCTCCCTTCTAGAGCCCTATCTTCTTTTTTATCTGCCTGGAGCAGAAAAGTAATGTGTAGACATTTCTACATACAATAGTATTTACTCCTCAAATATAAGTAATTGTAAATCACAATATTGCTATTTACTTCCTTCTAAACATAAAAATTGTATAATTCATAAAAAAGAGCCTTGGTAGCTCAGATGGTTAGCACTCACAGTAAATTTCACAGTAATTACAATAATAACGGTCGTGTTATTTTGGATTTGTTTACCAACACAGGCCGGTCAGCCTCATACAATATACGGATCGGTCGAGCGACTATTTCGATTCTGTATCCTAGTTGTCGCTGTCACCATGTGATACTGTTATAATATATATAGGTATGTGTGATATTGTTATTTTTTTTTTGTTTGAATTGTTATTTGTGAGGTTCGTAGTGACAGACGATTGTTTTTGAGTGCGCAGGTAGACCATTTTGATCGAGAAAAAAAGGTTATGGCTACTATCCTTCAGTCCGCTAGTGTTTCGTATTGCTCTCTGCTAGAAATTTACTATATTTTATTATTCTTTTACTAATTTTGAATGTCTAATCTTTTAGTGTGGACTGACAGCGATATAGTGGCTCAGGCAGTGTTGTTCTTTATTGCCGGTTTTGAAACCATTTCTTCTGCTATGTCGTTCGCGCTTCACGAAATAGCTATGCACCCTGAAGTCCAGCAACGTCTGTACGAAGAGATCAAGGAAGACAACGAAAAGAACCGTGGATCTTTAAATTACAATTCCATACAGAATCTGAACTATTTGGACATGGTTGTGTCAGGTATATTCAAATATTTTTACTTGTTTTCTACATACTTTTTTAATACCACTTCCAATTAGCTTTAAACGCTTGTGTTAGAAGTGGCTCGCGACAGTAATCTAAGGTAGTAGGTTAGTATTAGGATCGTTTTATAACTCTTAAAAATTCTTATTACTATCCTGGGCAAGGTTGAAGCCCAATTGCTTTACTTTGGTACTTTACACATACATATTTCAAAAACCTTTTTTTTATAGGATAATGGTGACAAACGAGCATACAGTCCACCTGATGGTAAGTGATTGCTGCGGCCCATAGACATCTACATCTATCCTCGTTTGCGAATCAAAATGCAGATGCATTGTCACCTGTGAGGACTAAGATGGAATGCCTCATTTCCAGTAAAAAGGGCCTCAGGCCACCTGCACTCACCAAGCGAAACGCAGAGATACACCTCTACGTCACGCTGGTATTCTGTGAGGTCGTGGTACCACCCCGGTTCGAGCCGGCCCATCCGTGCGACCTTATCATTTAATGATAAATATGTTCCTGCTGTTTATGTATTTTTATGTGTATTTATGAATAACTCATTTCTGAAATATTATTTTTCCGTAAGAATACCCACTACCACGTATCTTCCCGTGGGTGCGGTAAGAGGCGATTGAGGGAGAATGAGGCGGAAGATGGGCAGCAGCATATAACTGATAACAGCAAAACAACAATAAAAAAACTGCGGTTGCTAACCCGCTCGCGAAGAGTAACAACTATGGCTATATGGGGTATACTGCCATAGTTGTCACGAAACTTTGGCCATGATAAAAGTTGCGAAGAGAGAGCCCCCAGTCCTCGGCAGCCCCGCTATTCCTGGCTACAGTCGTGACCATGGTTACGGTGGGGCAGGGGTGCTAAGAATCTCTGGCGGAGATTCGGTTGTATTCTAAGACGACTCGACCTCGCAAGATATAACAAACGCAACCTGAAGACTGACGAGAAGTTCCTGGAGCTGGAAGAAGCGATAGACAAGTTGCGCTGGAATATAATAGGATTATCCGAGGTCCGAAGAGAGGGGGAAAGCATAGTAATCCTCGAATTCGGTAACTTGTTCTATCACGGGGGGGGGGGGGGGGGGGGGGCGACTATCTGTCCCACTGAGGTGTTGGATTTATCGCCCACGAGTCTCTCGTTAACAACGATGTAAAGATTGAGAGTGTGTCGACGGAAGTATAGTAAGCTGAAGTGGCAATGGGCTGGCAATATAGCTCGAATAACCGACAATCGATGGGGGGAAAAGGTTCTGGAGTGGCGACCTCGTACTGGCGGACGTAGTGTAGGGCGTCCCCCCACTAGTCGATGGATGCAGGTGGCTCAGGATCGTGCTTTGTGGCATTCCGTCGGGGAGGCCAATGTTCAGCAGTGGATTTGTGAAGGGCTGTAATGATGATGATGATGATATCGACGAAGGTTGCGAAGAGTTTACCTTATATTCAGAAACACCAAACGGTATTCGCTGAAGGTCATACAGGTTTACGCTCCAAACTCGTTACATCCCGATAAGGAGGTGGAGGACATGTATGAGGGTATCTCTCTAGAGAAATGCATTCCTCCAAAACCTACTATACGTTGTGAATGAGGAGACTTCAACGCAAAACTAGGCAAAAGAGAGAACGGTGAGTTAAAGGCAGGGAAATCCGGAATAGGGCAATGGAACCCAAGAGGCCAGCTGCTGGCTAACTTCATGGAGAAAGAGGGACTCTATATGATGAACTCTTTCTTCCAGAAGCGGCCCCACAAGAAGTGGGCCTGATCGAGCCCCGTCGGTACGACAAAAATGAGATTGACTTGATTATGACTAGCTAATGACAATTTTTCAGTGATGTCTCAGTGATCGCGAGGGTGAAAACCGGTAGCGATCACCAAATAGTGAGAGACACTTTATCTGAACGTTAAGTTAGAGAGGTCACGTCTTATGAAGTCAACGCTCCGTCCCCTCGGTCTCTCATCCGAAACTTTTCAGCTCAAGCTACAAAACCATTTTCAGTGTCTACAAAATTGCAATGCAGTGGACGATATGAATGACAAGTTCGTGGAAACTGTCCATGCGGTCAGAGCTAAGCTTTGCAAGACTCGCCGAAGAAGAATACAAAAACTCTACAATCACACACCTAATCTCATGGCTGTTAATCGGGAAATGAAGCTGCAGTCTTTAGCAGATTTGACAGTGTACAGTGTGTATTGGAGAAGCGATCAAGTGCAACCAGGGCTCCAAATTATATGCTAGAGATCTATCTGCTAGAAAGAGTCAACTGTCGAAAGTGAAGAACGAGTGTGGCAGCATCGTTTCCGGGACACCTGAGATTTTGAGGGGAATTGAGAAGTTCTATGGGCAGTTGTACAAATCAACGTTGGAGCCACACGCAACTGTAAGTAATGATGCAAGATCAAGTCTTATCCGACCCTATTCCGATGATATTCTGACGACAGTCTGAGCGAGATTATAATGGCTCTCTAGGACCTTAAAACGGTAAGGCCCCAGGCGAGGGTGGGATTACAGCCGCATTTCTAAAAGCAGGTGGAAAACCAGTACTTAAAATCTTTCAGAAGCTTTTTAATTCCGTCCTCTATGGTGTCACGGCCTAGAGGCATGGAGCAGATGTGTGGTGGTCTTGTTCTTTAAGAAAGGCGACAACGCTCTATTGAAAAACTTTTTTCGCTCTATTGAAATTTTTTTTTATCGAGAGTCATTAAGAATCTTCTCGCACGCAGACTCGACGGCTTCCAGCCTCCCGAACCAGCCAGTTTATGAAAAGGTTTTAGCACTATATACCACATATATTCCCTTCGGGAAATTGTACATAAGTTCGAGGAATATAATTTGCTACTACGTCTGATATATGTAGACTGTGAAGCTTTTGATTCCGTCCAAATTTGGGCGGTACTACAGCCCCTTCAGCGGTGCCAAGTTGACTGTCGGTATATCGAAGTGCTGTAGAGTTTATACATTAGAGCTACGATAGATTTCCGAGTACAGAACCAGAGTACGAAACCTATCCAACTGCAGAGAGGTGTAAGACAGGGTGACGTTATATCCCCGAGTCTCTTCACCGCTGCAATGTAATACGTTTTCAAGCTACTGGACTGGAAATAATACGATATTTCCATCAACAGCGAGTACATCACTCATCTTCGATGATTTTCCGACGATATAGCCTAAGACCATATAGTATCTCCCAACGGATACGTCTTAATATGAACATGGACAAAACAAAGATCATGTATAACGCCCATGTCACATCTATGCCGGTAGTTGTTTGGAGCACTAAGCTCGAAGTTGTTGACGAGTATGTTTACCTGGGACTAATAGTCCGAGTAGGTAAGTCCAACTTCGAGCGAGAGGTCAATCGACGGATTCAACTCGGCTGGGCAGTGTTTGGGAAATTACGGCATATATTTTCGTCAGGTATACCTCAAAACTTGAAAACTAGACTTAACAAACAGTGCGTGTTGCCAGTGATGACCTATGGAACTCAAACGTGTTTCTTCACTTCTGGCCATATGAAGAAGCCCAAGGTTGCTCTAAGAGCTATAAAGAGGGCTTTGCTCGGGGTTTCTCTGCCTGATAAACTTAGAAATGAGGATATCCGCAGTAGAACCAGAATAACCCACATAGCCCAACGGATTAGTAAGCTGTAGTGGCAATTAGCTGACCATATAGCTCGAAAAACTGACAACCGGGGGAAAAAAAGGTTCTCGAGTGGCGGCCTTTTACCGGCGGACGAATTGTAGCGCGTGCCCCCCACTAGATTGAGTGACGACCTGGTAAGACATGCAGGAAGTCGATGGATGCAGGTGGCTTTCCTTGGGAGAGGCCTATATTCAGCAGTGGGCTTGTGAAGGGCTGAAATGATGATAATAGTGATGATGAAATATTATTTTATCGTCTTGCCTGTTATTTCCGAATCGGTAGGCAGAGTTCAAAGGCAGTACACTACTCGGACAAGGTTTAACAAAACACTTGGTATAGATGGAGTGTGAAATTAGTGATAGGTAGTTAGGTTAGCTCATCGCCTACACAATCATTATACCAATACCCCATATAATATATTTTACATAAATCGTAAGCAATTATGATGATATTTTTGAAATTAAGTAAATAATATAATGTACGTCGCTGGATACAAGAGGGCTCGTTCTTTTCGCGCCCAATGACTGGTATAGTCATTCATAGAGGAAACGACCCCAGCGTACTTGGCACTATATCAAGGGCAATAAACGACAAAAAAGTAAGCTCGAAAATTATCAACTTAGTTACAAGATAACTTTAATGTATTGTAGTTGTTGCAACTGAAATCGTATATTATTATGTTACATAAACAAATATACAACTTGAACAGTAGGAGGATAACTAACATAATAAATTATAGGTAAATCAAATTTTAATCGGAAATGGAGGATAGTGATATTGATTTATAACAATGATTCTGTGAACTTTTAGAGGTGCTTCGAATGTGGTCTCCAGCTGTTGCACTGGATAGACTTTGTACTAAAGATTATAACTTAGAAAAACCAAACAAACAAGCCACGCAAGATTATATAGTAAGTAACTGTATTGCAAGTTAAATGTATATTATACTACATGATTTCTTGTTAACGAGAAATTCGAATATTCTATTGAACCAGGTACAATATATTATGTCATAACAGTGAAATATTTTTTCAATCACATACCGCTTTAAGAAATAAACGTGAGCCACACAGAAAGTTGTGAAAATGGCAGAGGATTTATCTTAGGCTCGCACTAAATGGCTAACATAATTTTTTTTTAAATAATGACATAATTATTATTTGGTTATGTAATTTTATTTCGAATATGTAATTAAATTGAGCGCGATAGTTTTTACTAATTTTAACATATTATTTTTCAATTAAAAAATCAAAATAAATATGATAACAACCAGATTTGACTTAAATAAAAGATCTAAATCCATTATTGATTTAGAACAAATTTTGTTTAGGTTCGTAAAGGCGAATCGGTTATGATTCCCGTGTGGGCGATTCACCACGATCCCAAATACTACCCAGACCCGGAGAAATTCGATCCGGAGCGATTCTCCGAAGAGAACAAACACCTCATCAGACCATTTACTTATGTTCCATTTGGTCTTGGCCCTAGGAATTGTATAGGTGAGTGGTTTTTTTTTTCCTACTTTTTGAGGCTCTTAACTTTAGAGATATGCTGCGCCCATTGTGCCCTATCTAAGAGGCTTACATCTGAGGATTTGTGACTCAAAGCTCATGAAATATCCTAGCGAAAACTGGTGAAGGCTTCGACAGTATAGTCTGAGCCATGCCATGGGCATCCCCTTGGCAGTCCCTTCAGCGGTGCCAAGTTGACTGTCGGTATATCGAAGTGTTGAAGTGCTTGTACAGTAGGGCTACGATGGCTATCCGAGTACAGAACCAGAGTACGAAACCTATCCAATTGCAGAGAGGTGTAAGACAGGGTGACGTCATATCCCCGAAACTCTTCACCGCTGCATTGGAAGACGTTTTCAAGCTTCTGGACTGGAAAGGATACGGTATCAACATCAATGGCGAGTACATCACTCACCTTCGATTTGCCGACGATATAGTCCTTATGGCAGAATCGCTGGAGGACCTAAGCACTATGCTCAATGACCTCGATAGTGTTTCCCAACGGATAGGTCTTAAGATGAACATGGACAAAACAAAGATCATGTTCAATGTCCATGTCACACCTATGCCGGTAGTTGTTGGGAGCACTAAGCTTGAAGTTGTTGACGAGTATGTTTACCTGGGACAAATAGTCCGACTAGGTAAGTCCAACTTCGACCGAGAGGTCAATCGACGGATTCAACTCGGCTGGGCAGCGTTCGGGAAGCTACGACACATCTTCTCGTCAGATATACCTCAAAACCTGAAAACGAAATTGTACAACCAGTGCGTGTTGCCAGTGATGACTTATGGAACTGAGACGTGGTCCTTCACTGCTGGCCGTATGAGGAAGCTCAAGGTCGCTCAGCGAGCTATGGAGAGGGCTATGCTCGGAGTTTCTCTGCGTGATAAACTTAGGAATGAGGATATCCGCAGTAGAACCAGAGTAACCGACATAGCCCAACGGATTAGTAAGCTGAAGTGGCAGTGGGCCGGCCATATAGCTCGAAGAACCGACAACCGATGGGGAAGAAAGGTTCTCGAGTGGCAGCCTCGTACCGGTAGGCGAAGTGTAGGGCGTCCCCCCACGAGATGGAGTGACGACCTGGTAAAACATGCAGGAAGTCGATGGATGCAGGTGGATCAGGACCGTGCTTTGTGGCATTCTTTGGGGGAGGCCTATGTTCAGCAGTGGACTTGTGAAGGGCTGTAATGATGATGATGAATTTATCGAGGAAGATAACCATGATTTCTAGTACTTGCCACGCCATGGGTCCTGTGGTCAAATACCAACCTAAGCCGACATCTATGCTGACAACTTCTGTTTTTCTTCTATGACGGTAGTGGATTTGTCTCAATCGGTACGAAAGACAGGCAAATTAACGAGTATAGTATCAGACGTAAAGTAACGTTGACTCTACTGCCCGGTTGTTGCTATATTGCAGAACTACTGGTTCAACTCGACCGGATAATGTTGTTGGGCTTCTTATGGCGATTGTAGAGAAATGGAGATCCTTTTTATTGGAAATGAGGCATTCCATCTTAGTCCTCAGGGGTGACAGCGCATCTGAATTTTTTTATTTTTAATCGAGGAGGAGAAATGTAGATGACTGTGGGCCACAGCATCGTCTTACTATCATGTGGACTGTGTGCTCGTTTATCACCCTTATTCCATAAAAAAGCGTATTTATCTAATACTCCTCATGCTGAATATTAAATACTAGTTTGATAGAAGTGTATTGTTTTTAATAGGTTCAAGATTTGCGTTATGCGAGGTGAAGATATTGCTGTACCAGCTTCTCCTACACATGGAGTTGTCTCCTTGCAAGAAGACCTGCATACCAGTGAAACTCTCCAACGATACTTTCAACCTTATCATACAAGGCGGTCACTGGTTTAAAATGCGATGTAGAACACAATAGAATAGATAAGAGTTAGATTTGTTTATATAGAGAACACTAAAAACTTGAAATATTAACTTAAACATAATAATGCGATGGAACTTATTATCCGGATTTTATAATGGGTTCTAAAATACACGATAATCTCTATAAAATAACTTAAAATATTTTTATTAAGCCATATAGTATGCAACCAATGACGTGGCAAATGAAATGGTCAGTAACTAAACACCTAGTTGCATTGAACACTCTTTTGAATTATATATAGAAATTTATGTAATTTTACGTATTAAAACAAGTGTCTGTTGGAAATATCGAAATAATTTTTCATTAATTTATCGATCACTTAAAAAAAATTCCAAGTTTTCAGATAAAAAATACACAGCATAAATCGCTGCTGGAATTGTTTTATATCTGTTTGTAAAGTTTTATCACAAGTTTTGTTTTCAAAGCGTGTAAATAACCCCTGTGCTGTATTGCAGTTATTTAAGTATTACAGATCGACAACTCAATTTTATTTATATGTATAAATTTCACAGCACGTTAACAATCTGAATTCAATCCCCACCAGAGCCTTTACATAAAATGATGTATATTTTGAACTTTGAAGTTAAATGCTTACTTTTTACACAACAGTTATAGTAAGAATATTGTATTTTGTAAATATACTGGTTTTAATAAAGATGTAAAAGTAATAGTAGTGTTGTTTTAAATAATTATCACATTGACTTTCTAGATGATTACTATAATATATGCCGTGGGACGTTTGTTTTGTTTGTTGACGTGGAGTTTTGTTTTGAAGGACGTAACTACCTTTTAAGGTGCATTGCAAAATTTTATTTTTAATTCAAGTAAATGATCTCTTAGATCGTAAAGAGGTAGTGGATTGGCCATTTTATTCACACACACATTTAACTATTACATTCGCTAATCACCCCTTCACTCATACATTGGTCACATCCCTACTTCCGATTGCAAGCTACCTCTTCAGTCTATGATCGATCTCCGCGTCGATAACGCGCCTGTGCGCTTGAGATCCGTAAAAATCCTTAAAATGAAACTAATTTTACGGATTTTATCGCGTATACTAACTTTAAAATAAGTTAATATACGCGATAAAATCCGTAAAATTAGTTTTATTTAAATGTGTAGTGTTCGCGTAAATATAAGAAATCATTGTCCTTAAAATGATTTTACCAAATTAGGAAGTGAATTATTTATGCGGGGATAGGATACTATCCCTGCATAAATAATTCACCACGCTAAAATAATTAACCCTTCGTGTACCAGGCGACTAAAAGTATCGTCCCTTTCTAGATGGGGTGTGACAAACCCCAAAATAAAAATGTGACAAAATTTACATATCTTTGGTTAGTTGCAGAATCAAATATTAGATATTTATAAATACACAATAATAATCAGGTTTAAGTAAAAGTCAGAGTAGAAACTATGCATTAAAATATGTATTATTATAAAAGAACAAAAAAAACACAACTTCTGTAATTTATGTAACTTAACGGCCATTTTCTTATGTACTAATTTAAAATAGCACCTAATTATCACTATCATTTAAATTTTACGAACTGCAATGTATTTTCTAATAATTAAACATAAATTGAACATAGGAAAGATAAATTTGAATTGAGCATCATCGGTGTTCAATTGACCACGGTCTTGACAAAAAAAATCAGTATGCTCCATACATATTGACATGTAACGTTTTTTACATGAGTATTTTGTTTCACGATCTTTGTTTCTAGAGCAACTTAAGCATCTTTTTTGAGCACTACACCTACTTGCTGGGCGTTCTGTTGAATTTTCTGGCGAATCATCAAAATGTTTAGCGATTCTATGGCGTAGGTCCCTTAGAAGCGTTTGATTGTACCTTCTGGAGTTTAAGTAGCATTTTATTTAATAAATACCACCGGACAAATGAATAATAATGTTTTCAGCTCTACAACAAACATTGCTCGTGCATGGTTCTTTTTGCCACTTCGATGTATTATCTTTGACAATATAATACCTTTGTCTAGACGGGTGAAACTCTGAAAGTGGTACATCGTCATCACTGTCAAAATCTGAAGAAAGTATTTCCGCATCAACCTCGCTGTTTGTGTCACTCTAAATACACAAATGTTCAGATTCACCTTCAGATTCCGGTCCTGAACCTCCAGATTCTAATTTAAAGACATCTCCTTCGTCTAAAAATGCTTGTAATATATCAACATCCTTGATTTGAACTATTATCCGTAACGAATTAAAATCCATGTAAAATGCACACATAAATAAGGAAATACATAACTTCAACATCGAATAAAAATCTAACCTCTTTATTAACGCGCCCTACGCGGTGGGACGTGTGACGCCCACACGCACTTTAATGGCGTGTAGCTCGCTTGGCGGTTGCCACTGGAGTGACTTAGGCACTGATCATAGCAGCAACGTCGCAATTCCAGGTACTGATAATTTGAACTTTGGCACATTCATAGTTTTAAAATTATTGAGAAATTTGAAGGACTGGGGTTTCTCAAACCCCACCTAGTGCACGGAGAGTTAAACTCGAAAGAATACAGTAACTGCAGTGGTAAGAACTGATAATTGTGTGGCACGTGCCCGCCATTTAAGTACATTTTGGTGGAAAATTGTAGTATCAGTGATCCAGACGCCTGACTACAGGTAGTCCTTTCTTTATCCCACATTTCCTTGGTCCTTTTACCACTGATACATTCAAATTAATTACTACATAAAATAACACATTCATTAACATAGGCTAACTGTGCTCCGCCGCCATCTTGTACTCCGCTTATATGTAATATCCATATCCATACTAATATACTAATACTAATAATATTATATTATAAATCCAAAAGTTTGTGTGTGTGTGTGTGTATGTTTGTTACCTCTGCACGCTCAAATGGCTTGACGGATTTGGTTAAAATTTGGTAAACAGATAGAATATAACCTGGAATAACATAAATAGGATACTTTTTACCACGGTAAAGAAGCTTATTCCCACGGGAAAACACGAAAACTTCATCTTCAGTTGAAACTGCTGAGTGGAAATGTAAAGAAATAGATAGAATAATACCTGGAATAACATAAATAGGCCAATTTTAACATGCTATACGTAGAAGAGCCATGCTGCAGCTATATTAGTAGTATAGTTGTAGCACAAATGGGTCGGCTCGACCGGGGAAGGACCCCGCTCTCACAGAGTTCCAGCGTAAAATAGCAGTTAAACACTGCTGTGTTTCGTATGGTGAGTGTAGAGAACCGGAGACTGTTTTTACTGGAAAGGAGGCATTCCATCTTTCATCAGAGACAGTCCTCACGGGTGACAACGCATCTGCATTTTGATTCGCAAACGAGGATAAATGTAGATGTCAACCACTTAACTCTACGCGGAATTGCCAAAATATTACACGTGGAATTCAACACGAAAGGAATGGAAGCATCGTGTGCTGGGCACCGTCGTCGAAGGCTGGCATGGTGTAAAATCCTCAGATGCCTTGGGCAGAACAAGCCCTCAAATCAGTCGACGGACAAGAAAAAGCCACGTTTCGGGAAGCGTGTGAGGCGATGAGACTTCCGAAAGATGACGGCCACTGGGACCATACCATGGAGGACGCCGTTTAGTGCCAGTCAGCGGCTAAGTTAAGAGAGCTCTTTGCCATCGTGTTGAGCACCTGCGGACTCTATAATCCTATGCAACTGTAGGAAAAATATAGTGTTACTTTATCGGAAGATATCGCACACAGGTACCAAGGGACACCATAAGCCAGTGAAAACATACCATAAGTCTTCTGGTAGAGCCGCGACCTTGCTAAGTGGAGGAAGAACTGCTCACTTAGTATTCAAGCTACCACTAAACCTCGCAAATGAGGAAACACGAACTTGCAATATAAGCAAGAGCAGTGGACGTGACACTCTATTGCAGAATTGCAAATTAATCGTGTGGGATGAGTGCACGATGTCACACAAACGTAAGATCTAGGCGCTTGATCGTAGCTTGCAAGATATCCGCGGAAACCACGTATTGATGGGTGGAGTAGTCCTGTTGCTTGCAGGTAATTTCCGGTAGACTTTACCGGTTATTTAGCGAGGTACTGCGGCAGATGAGATCAACGCGTGCTTCAAGGCTTCGCCATTGTGGGCAAAAGAAGAGAGAATGCATGTCACAACAAATATGACAGTACAGCTCTACAATGATCATTAGTCTGGTGTTTTTTGAAAATATAAAATATCGTAAATGAAGAATGGTTATCTGAAAGACCAACTATGGCGACTAAGAACGAATCGGTGGGAAAAATTAATAAAAAAATCCTTGATTTAATAGTAGTGTGAAAAAATTAATTGTATTTTTTATATGACTAAGGAAGCGCCGTGACTCATCAGTTTCACCAGAAAATAATGCCTTTAAAGGATCGACTGGCTCCTCTATTGTGGAAATGACTACCTTACCTCCTGAGCAACACATTCCCGCTGTTTCCTCTTTTCATTTCAGGGCTTCACAATATCTCCATGCTTGGTTCATTCGCTCAATTTTAATAAGCCTGTGATTACTGTAATCTGATTCGGGATCGTATTCGAAAGCACACTTTTCTAAAACTCCTCAGTTATTTCTGACTAATATTTGTCGACGTTCCGCTTGTCGTTGAGCAACAGCGAATCATCGCGCGTCCGCCTCTTCAGCAGTCTCAGAGGCACGCTGAGAATCCATATGCTGTGCATTTAATAGACGTTGTGTTGCCGACTCTTCAGCAGTTTCAGAGGCATGCTTAGAGGCCCGCTGAGAGGCCATTCTCTCTGCATTTGCTAGACGCCGTGTTGCCGACTCTTCAGCAGACAAATAAACAATCGGATTCTTACTATCAATTCCAAATCCCAAAACCAACCTGAAATCCCAAACCAAAATGAAAACAAAATGAGAAAACCATAACAATCGCCTAATCAGACAGAAAAAACTCAAGAAATACGAAATTCAAAAAGACGCAATAAACGAAAATTTTTTTCAAGTTTAATTGTACTAAAAATTTGAAATATTTATGCAAATGAGGAAAACATAACGATACCGCGTTGTAGAAACTAACAGTGCCCTCTAGTTTGCATGGCTAAAGTTTATCAACGCAATTTGCTGTCGGAAATATCGTATATATTTCCCGCGGAAGAACAATAACTTTTTCTAACTTTTGTGTTTTATAATGAAAATTAGATATTTTCCCGCTGTAAAAAATTTAAAATGTGTTCTTCCGGGTTATATTCTATCTGTTTTTTTTTATATTTCCGCTCAGCAGTTTCACCTGCTGCCGAAGTATTTATGTTTTCCCATGGTATTGAATATTTTACCGCGGTTAAAAGTAGCTTTGTCAATGTGTTTTCCGGGTCATATTCTATCTCTTTTTAATATTTACGCTCAGCAGTTTCACCTGAACTCGACGTTCTTTTCCAGTGGGAATGATTTATTTTACCGCGGTAAAAATTTGCCTATTTATGTTATTAGGGGTCATATTCTATCTGTTTCTTTACATTTCCAACCAGCAGTTTCAACTGAAGATGAAGTTTTCGTGTTTTCCCGTGGAAATAAGCTATTTTACTGCGGTAAAGTATCCTATGTGTTATTCCAGGTTATATTCTATTTGTGTACCAAATTTCATCCAAATCCGTCAAGCCGTTTGAGCGTGCAGAGGTAACAAACATACACACACACGCACACACGTATAAACTCTCGGATTCATAATATTAGTATGGATTAAAATTGTATAAAATTTCATCTATGATTGTTGCAATTTTCATTTTTGCATAAAGTTATGGTTAATAAATAGTCATATTTTAGTTAGCACGGTAGCAAGCGTATCACACTCGGCCTGCCCCATCACAATATAACAGAGCGTCAATTCTAACGCTATAACAGCTGATTGCGGGTGTACGAATTAACGCGATAACAATAAGTGCAGGAATAACCCAGAACCGATTAAACATTCAATTTCAGATGGAATGTTTTAACAGTGGTAGAGCCACGCGGCAGCTTTTGCTGTCGCACGGATGGGCCGGCTCGAACCGGTGTGGTACCACGACCTCACAGAATACCAGCGTGAAGTAGAGGTTTACCTCTGGGTTTCGCTTGGTGAGTGCAGGTGGCCGGAGGCCCTTTTAACTGGAAATGAGGCATTCCATCTTAGTCCTCATGGGTGACAACGCATCTGCATTTTGATTTGTAATAGAGGATATATGTAGATGTCTATGGGCCGCAGCAACCACTTACCATCAGGTGGACTGTGTCCTCGTTTGTCACCCTTATCTTATAAAAAAAAATTTTAAATAAATCATCTGCCAAAGAATATCTTTAAAATAATCAATCATTTTTACATTTAATTACAGCGATGGTAAATTTCCACTAATATTCAAAAAAACAGCGGCCTTTATCGAATACCTATATCTATTATCGAATCGGGCTTCGAACGCGAGTATGACCCAAAATAGTATTTTCAGTTAACCCTATGTTATGAACTTTAGACTTTTCGTAAATAATCGGAAGGTTTAATCGACGACAGCATGATTCCGTTATAAAGTTAGCGTTTGAACCGGTATCTAAAAGTTCGGCGACTTCGGCGTTCGCATCGACACGTCCGAGCTGGCGGGCTCCAGCCAGCGCCAGCGGGGCAGCCGCGGCCGAATGAAGGATCATTCTGAATTCCGGGAAAGATGTACCAGGAAATGCCGCGTTCGCTGAAGCAGGGACGTTAGACTGAGATGCAACATGCTTCGGACGAAAATATTTTTTTATAGTAGGGGGGGGGGGGCAAATGAGCATGCGGCTCACCTGATGGTAAGTGTCTACCGCCGCCCATGAATAAGCTTATGTTTTGGTGTAGCGAATAGAATACTAGTATCATTTTTATCGTTAATTAATGAGGATTCAAAATACTTAATATGAATATAAAGTTCGTCGAATGCTTCTATAACCTTAAACGAAGGTACGAAGTCGGGATCTAATTCTTCGTTTCGCGAATTTATAATTTCTACCACCTGCATATAATCGAATCTTAATTTATCAATGTTTATTGCGTTTATTAAAAATGTTTTTATCATATTGGGAGAAGAAACGAGCTTAATTGAATCATAAGCACGTTGAATAATAGAAAAGAAGGATTTGCATTTAGCTTCCAATACTTTAATGGAAGCTGGAATACTGGTTTTGACGTCGCTCGAGCGGTGGGGTTGAGAGCGCGCGCGAGTGCATTGAGTCGTCTGTAAGTGGTGCTAACGTTAGCACGCTGTCATTTTTGTCGGGAACACGGAATAATTAGGCGCGGACAGTAAATATGCGGTCTAGGATTTGTGGCGCGCATTCCTGCTGGAGAGCTTCCCAGGGACTCATTGTGTCTGACTCAGAATCTGCATAAGTGCATTCGGCAATATTAGCTAGTGCGGCCTTTGATATTCTAGAAATAACATTTGCTACGCAAAACGGTAGTGACCTTTGACCTCCGTGTTCGTTTTTTGCGTTAACCTTATAAGAAACGAGAGTTAGTGGCTTCTGTAAGATAGTTAATAGTACGATAGAGTTAATGGACTGTCATCGTGACGAACGAGGAAAGTGATTGTGGACAACGCCGCGGAAGGTTCCCTCAATTTGGAGCGGTGTCGACGCCCGGGCTGCTGCCGAGGGCCAAGGTCTAATGTCAATCACCATCAGTCACACCCAGATACACATCACATCACCTTATATCCCTTGCACTACACAACCACATGCGACCTGACCGACTCCGGAGGGACCAGTCGCCTTGGATATAGGTGAGTAAGCCCCGTCTAACATTCTCCCGGTTGAATGGCCGTAGTATAGAACGCTCCCCCATATAGTTTAGTGTAATTAGAGAAATTCCACGTGGCCATATTGAGGCCCGACCTACGTCTGCTCGTCGAAACTCAGCTGAATGGGCCCCTGAGGATTTGACCTTTAAGGGAGCAGCCGTAGGCCGTAGCACATTATTATTAGGAAACTATAGGTACGAGTTTAAACTTAAAACTAAAGCGGATAAAATTGAGTACTATGATCGATTGTATTAGTACACAAGTTATTTCTATTAACTATTTTACTATTACTGTTAAATAATAGAAGCAGAGTTAATATTTTTAAATTTTATGTTATATGTAAGCGGTGTACAAGATGGCGGCGGATCAAAATTAGCCTGTGTTGATGAATATGTGTTATTGTATGTAGCAATGAATTTGAATATATCAGTGGTCGAAGGAACAAGGAAATGTGGGATAAATAAAGGACTTACTGTAGTAAGGCGACTGGTTCACTGATACCATAATTCAAAACAAATGTGTCCATTAATGGCGGGCACGTGTCATACAATTATCAGTTCTTATCACTGCAATCACTGCCTCCTTTTGGGTTTAATTATTTTAGCGTGACGAATTATTGATGCAGGGTTAGGATGAACTTCCTAATTGTGATGAAATCCTTGTAAGGATTTTTGCGGAACTCAGGCGACACAGGTGCGTTATCGACGCGGAGATTAATCATAGACTGAAGGGGTAGCGTTTAATTGGAAGCAGGAATGCGACCAAGGTGTGAGTGAATGAGAGATTCGCGAATGTAATAGTTAAATGAGTTTGCGAATAAAATGGCCAATCGAAGAATTATCTTTGCATTCGTATGTAGATATATGAAAATGTGTAGGAATATATAGATTGACTGCGTAATGAGCATCCATTCACTTAATAAACATTTTATAATTATGTAATAAAATCTTATTTCTACACTCACTATATGAAACATAGCAGCATTAAGCTACTATTTTATGCTTGGTACTCTGTGAGAGTATAGTCCTACTCCGGTAAAGCCGACCCATTCGTACTGCAACCACAATATAGCTGCAGCATGGCTATAATCTGTGATACTACGCGATGACTGACTGTATGTTCTTCTTAGTCTGTACTAAGAAGAACATACAGTCAGTCATCGCGTTTATTGTTGTCAGAAAAGCCGAAATAACAATAAATTGTTAGGGTTTTCAATGCAGGAAGTAATAAAATAATTAAAAAGTGATTTTATTTTATTTCCCACAGCCATAGCAGACAGATCCCAAGCGACTCAAGTGCTCAGCCCAAGTCTCGCCCCGCACCGTATGACCGCACGACTGCCCCGTCTAGACCGTCTATCACTGACTGTTAGAAGTAAGACTGTGGCTCTATCACTTAATTTTTTTTTATCTCTTGTACCTAGCTAACCAATTTTATTTATTTTTTATGCTTGTCTTATTATTACAATAGTATTATAAACAATATATGGCTCTTTCTGAGCCAGATACTGTGTAAAATGGAATAATGTAGTTATTAGCCATAAGTGTTTCCAACTACTTACCTTCCTGCAGTTCGTGAAAATTATTACTATTATCAACTTATAAGTAAGAACCTACGCGTAATTTAAATTAACACAAAGTGCATAGCTGCTTAAAATTGTGAATTTTGCTCATAGAATCCTATCCCGATCTACTAAACATATCAATAGGGTTTCATACCAAAAAATCTCGTTTCTTAATTGTGAGTATTTAAAAAATAATAATATTTGTGAATAATTTATATAAAGATAAACACTAAATTACAAAATCATCTTAAATATAGAATAATACTTGCTAAACATTGGATCGAATTTTGTATGAACAAAAAGTTTTTTTCTTGCTTTTCCATACAAAGAATTAACAAAATATCTAAATACTAAATACTTTTGACATGCTATAATTAGTGAATGAAATGCAAAAGTATACTTCGGAAGTAGATTTTAGAATTCCTTGTGTTTTAAATCGTCAAACCCTAAGCGGGAAGGGCTTTACCATAAAAACAACTGAAAATCAAAAAAAGAAATCAAGTATCTGAAATCGCTATTCCCCAGTAGAATAGAATAGAATAGAATAGAATGATTTTTATTCAATATGGATTATTACATAATACTTATTGAAAGTCATTATTTTATTTACCACTGGTTCGGAAAATACCTCTGTCCTGGGAAGAACCAGCAAGAAACCCAGCGGGACTTTTTTTTAAACATAATTTCACTTAACAATAATTTTGTTTATACAATTTTAAATGAATTTTCATAGAACCAGCATGGTGGCGATCACCTTATTCCCAGGGGTTATTTTCATTCATGTATTCCTTGATATTATAATAACCCTTTTTGTACAGTTTTTCTTTAATAAAACTTTTAAACTTGTTTATTGACAAACTTTGAACATGTTCTGGGATTCTGTTGTAAAAGCGTATACATTGCCCCATAAATGAATTACTAATTCTGTGGAGTCTTGTAATTGGCATTACAAGCTTATGTTTGTTCCTAGTGTTTAAGGTATGAACATCCTTATTCTTATTAAAGCTATTTATGTTTTTATGGACATACATTACATTTTCATAAATATATTGCGATGCCAAAGTTAATATGTTTATTTCTTTAAATTTTTCTTTAAGTGACTTTTTACAATTTAGATTATAAATCGCCCGTACGGTATACATCGAAATAAAGAACTGGCTGAAATATTTGGCACCTAATGCTGTGGTATTGTCAAGACGTATTTTCACCTTGATCTATTGAGAAAAGTATACAAAAGTTTAATGTTTCTGATTAAAAATATAATCCATGAATTTTTTTCATTCAAAAAATTACACACATGGTGCGAAAATAACCAAAAAATCACTGTTTAATAAAACATGGTACTCACGTGTACAAGTTTCAAAATGGATGAAGCGTGGGTTTAGACCAGCTGCTAACGCAAAACTTACCAATAATTTTATAATATAGGGTATTTTTGGAACGCTCCCGAAAACTAAGACAGGCGACAGCACCAAGTATACCTTTGATCATGGGTTACAAATAAAGTCGATCCTGATGAAAAAAAAATCATCTTTTAACAACGTTTTATTAGCTTTATTCACGCGCCATCATGTTAGTACAGCTAAATGAAACGATAATTTCATAAAAAATATCATGAAAATACTGAAACATAAAACCAGCAGTGGAAACTGAATTGATATCACCTGAGTAATGGAGGTTAATGTACGCGCGAACGGTGAAAAAAAAAACGCTGGCCTTGAACTTGGGCACTGAGCGATTTATCACATATTGGTACGAAAGGCGCGCGACGGGGGAACAATCTGCCAGTATTAGTGTGCCTGCATGCTATTGGTTCCCGCGCTTTGTTCCCTCCAAAAAAACAGTCGCATACACAGCTCACTTTGCGACTCGCGACGATGTTTTAAAAAGGAAGGAAAGAAAAATTATTTATATCTATTGTTTTATGACTAAACTAGTGATCGAAAAGGTAAATATGATAGGAGAAGGTGAATGGGGAAAATTGTGCAGTAAAGTTAAAAGTGTGGAGGAAGAATACCGAAAAAATTACCATGTGATCGACCTGATGACGGAAGCTCAAGCGAAGATGAAAGTGATGATGAAGTAGCATCCAGTAACACCAACACACCATTAACATCTGGCTTCCATGTGACCCAAGACGTCATAATGGACGGCGTGTGACCCTTAGCTAAAGTTTTCTTGTTACAAACTACTTTATATTTTACGATAGAAATAACAAATAATGCTCATGTAAACATTATCCATTTTTAATTCCCACCTCTTCCAAAGTTCTAAGTAGCTAGTAAAACACCTATTATGATTCTACATTAAAACAATTAATTACTATAATATTATAAAACAATAGCCCAATACCATGTAGTACTTTAGAACGCGACTGTACCCACACCCCCTCCGCTATCGACCTGTATCTAGCTCGGTACGAAACAATGCTGCGGTCGTAAGAAAAAAGGGCGCATCTAACAATTTATGAATAAATGAGTTAAATATACCATTCGATTCATGATAAGAAGGCGCATCTACTAAATTTTTTTAATATTCACAAATATCAATATTTTAGAAGTTATCGTAAGAATTTTAAACGTAACTGTTGATCACAGATGACTTTTTTTAGTAGAAAAGACTTATAAATATTCAACATAAAAGAAAAGACTTATTTAACCAGTTGCTACGTCATCTTTAACAATATTTGCATCGATTACTTAAATTTCAATTATTCTTGGTCTTGTCTTATTATTCTATATCTTATTAATAAGAGCTTATATCTTATTGTTAAGAGCTGGTGTTTCACATGTGGTCCCATATAAATTTGATCGAGGTCAGACCAATAGTTTTTGAGTTATCCTTAATTATTTATATTAAAGTCGGTTGTACAAAATTTTTAATTTTTAATTATTATCGTAGTAAGCCTTGTATGATATCCCCTTTAAAATCATTACTCAAGAGTTGCGGGTTGTTATTTTTTGTGTCTCACTACCTATGCTTTTCTAATATTTATTAAAAAAAATAGTAGTAAATTACTATTAGCGTCCTTTCAACTTCAAATGGCCTTTCCAAAATATGTAAAATTGTTAAATGAATGGCAGTTTTTTTTTTAATTTATTAGGTTGGAAAGACGCAAATAGTTATATGCGTCTTTCCTTCGATGTTTTTGTGTTGCCAGGTGTATTTTTTAAGCTAAGATGAAAAGGAAAATTCGTTTTATTTAAATAAATAAACAAATTATCAAAAAATTTGTTCGTCCTTAAAATCTTCATGTCTCTACGTATATATTTCAATTTTCATATAGATACCTTTTATACTTTAGACACAGGGTCTGAAAGAAAAATTCATCAATTTATTTTTTATTTCCATTTTACGTTTTTGTTAGTTGCGTCCTTCTTTATGTAACCCGACGACGGCAGAATGTAACCCGGCCGGCTCGTGTCGCCTCACGCTGTGACGCAGTAGACAAAGAGTATAATAACTGTCCTAGCAGTAGGTTTCAGTTTTGTTGGGGTTCGTTATTAATTGTAGTTTTTTAAACAGTTCCGTGTTGATTTTGTACACGCGTGCGCGAGCGACAGCTCAATCGTATTGTTATTACTTGTGATTACGTGTTGGTATTATTCTTGTTGTTACGTTTTTTGTTTTAATAATGCTTAACGCGTACTTTTATAGTGATTGTGAATACAGCAACATGTTATCCGAACCCAGGTACAAGAAGTATCGCCAAATAAATTGTTAAGACGTCGGGATGGAACAAGTGTGTCATACTGTGCAGTGCATAAAGTGTTGAAGCGTAACCGAATGCGCCCATACAAATTGCACAAAGTGCAAGCTTTAGTTCCCGGCGATCACGACCGCCGACGAGTTTTCTGCCGTTGGTTATTATACCAGCGACAACGTGTGCCTGGTTCCATTGAGCACATTATCTGGACGGACGAGTCGACATTTACCAGAAACGGCCTGTGGAACCGAAGAAATACACACGTGTATTCAGAGGTTAACCCGCACGCTGTTCGACAAACCGGGCACCAAACCCGATGGTCGGTTAACGTAAGGGCAGGTTTATTTAAGGATCGCATACTGGGACCAGTGTTTCTGGCACAGCGACTGAACAGACAGCGATACCATGTCGTGAGGTTCGTCCGTGAGCGCCTCAATGAGCTATTTGATTATCGCTGGATCGGCAGACTAGGACCACACGCTTGGCCACCTCGCTCACCAGATCTGACCCCGTTAGACTTCTTTTTGGTATGTGAAAGAAAGGGTTTTTAATCGTGAGTGTGATAGTGCTGACAAAATGCGCCAAAGGATCGTGAATGCTTTCGAGAAACTATGTACGGACTGTGTCGAAGACCACACGATGATGCCCCGCCTGCACCCAAATCTACCTTGAAATGAATGGAGCACAATTTGAGCTGCATCTCATAAGACCACGGAGGATTTAGAGCGGTAAGCTATTTCATAACTATTTTTTTTAAATAACTTAGTACTGAACTAATCTGAATAGGTACATAACTGAATACATGAGAATAATAAACATACCTACACGATGAATAAAAACGCATGACTTCAACCTTGGTTACATTTCATTTAAGTATTTTTTCATTAGCGTATGTAGTGGTATGGCCCGCTAGTTGCGGGCCGCGCGAATTTGCGTTCGCGAGTACATTGACCTTTAGTCAGGTGATACAATTCAGTCATTCCACTGCTGGTTTTATGTTTCAGTATTTTCATGATATTTTTTATTAAATTATCGTTTCATTTAGCTGTACTAACATGATGGCGCGTGAATAAAGCTAATAAAACGTTGTTAAAAGATGATTTTTTTTTCATCAGGATCGAATTTATTTGTGACCCATGATCAAAGGTATACTTGGTGCTGTCGCTTGTCTTAGTTTTCGGGAGCGTTCCAAAAATACCCTGTATATATTATTGTAAAAGTTAGAACTACGGTAAATTCTAAGATTTTGCAGTAAAACCTAAGAATTACCAAGTCCCTAAGGTAAAAGTCCGAAGTGTTCTATGGTAATCGTTTATTTCGCACTTTTACAAGCATTCACTCAGTAAATCTTAGATTTTACCGCTAAGACACGGTAAATGTTGAAAAATAGTCATGTCTAGATGTGTTCGGCGCATTGTCGTACTTGCGGCCAGTATGCAGCCCTCCCCGCTACCTGTGTCACCCTCTGTTTTTATTTTGAGACAGCAACGTCTCCGGCGCTGTGGGAAGAGCAGCCTCCGCGTGCTGTAAGAAATCGTAGGCATTGGACGAACCAGAGCGGCTGAGGCTGGTCGCCGAAAGCGACCAACAAGCCGAAGCTGCGGAGGTGAGCTTCCCCTATGCGCCTCCGGCTCTATAAAAATATTCTAGGGGTAGGACAGATTCGTACCAAGTGGAGTCGGGGTCAATCAATTCGGTTCTTTGACATAATTTATTAATCAATTTTATACACATATTGTATAGCTTTTATTAATTCTCCAAAAACATCTTTATGCGCTATTTTTATTTTGCTTCGCCAAGAATATTCAATGAGCCATTCTGTGAAAAATATCGATATTTTAGAAATCGATTTGTTGTGAATCGATACATCATCTCTTTATTTCTATATTCTACTTTCAAAAAACAAGGCTCTTTATTTTTCTATATTCTACTTTCAGAAATCAACATATAAATGTTTTAAAATTATGCAGTTAATATGATTCAATGTTTAATAAATACTTTCTACTTATATAAATATATTGCTTCATTTCCAAACCTAACACTTACTGGTAGTCTTTGGTTAAACCTAGGATGTACCAAACTCTAACAGTAAAAGCGCGAAAAATCGTCGCATTTTATATCAATCCTTACATTTACCAGTTCATGTTGGTATATCCTAGGATTTAAAAGTAAAACCTAAGATTCACCAAAATTCGGGCTTTTACAGTAACATATACACATTACTCCACATATTTGGTGATATAACTACGGAAAGTTATATTATTAATTCAAAAAGATATCTTGCACAATGATTTCTTATGTTTACGCGGACATTACACATTGAACAAAACTACTTTTACGGATTTTGTCGCGTTTAAATATACTTATTTCATGTCTGTCCCCTGTCACCACGGGTGCTGGAAAGCACCCGAAACGTCGGGGATTTGTAAAAATAATTAATTTAATTTAATTAAAAATGTCCTTTCTATTGGAAAGAGATTTACTATCGTTTTTGATTTTTGAAGGATGCGAAATTTCGCCTCCATTTTGTTTCTAAATTTGTGAACTTTCATCCATTATTTTTTTTTCCTAAATGGTTGGTTTTTTATATCACACACTGAGTAAGCCAAACTGGGTATTTATGACTTCGTCTTAGGATATCCGAATTATATCTTCAGAAATTAAAATAAAAAAAATAAGTATAATTTAACGCGGTTAAATCCGCAAAAGTTGGTTTATTTAAAGAGATCTTGCAGTAAGAAAGAGCTTGTAAATCACTCATAAACGCAGTTTTTCTAAATACCTCGGAACATGGTGCCAATTTTAGAGCCCCTCGGAATAAGGTGCATTTACCTTTTATGTCAACGAAAGTATGACAATGAATACTGTTTCTCCAGCTTAAGTAATCTATGGTTAGTGTTTCTACTACGTACGACTATACTTCGAAATCAGGATTATTTATAAACCTACAGATATAGCTCAATGAGCTCACAAGTAGCTTAACTTATCAACTTTAATCATAAACAACTTGTTTTTTGTCAGCATCGTTCTTAATAATTACAGATTGATTTAACTCGCCCTGTCTCTTGATAAATCTACTGTCAAGATAATTCGTACCAAATACAATGCCTTCTGTCCAGTTATATCTAGTTAACGTAGCGTGACTCTTCTCAGTAACCTAAAAAGTTTGGACAAACAAGACCACAAATCTTTCAGTATCTTTGCTTCTGTGGTAACAATTCACGATGATTCGTGAATTTCTTCTCAAAACAAAACAAGGCTTAGTCAATTTTTCGAGTCATTCCCAGTAGGTGTATATGAGTAATGTAGATCCATTATTACACAATTTGTTAATAGCCTGACTATAGCACCAAGTATAATAATAACCTACAGCAACGCCCCCCCCCCACTATTGTATTGTACTATTACATATAAAAATTCAGTTGTTAAATTTATAAAAATATTAAATATAAATTTACGTGATCAGGCTAAAAAGTGTTGATCTTTCCCAAGGATCTTTCTAAAAGATTATTATAGGCCGTTTGTGATATTTAATTATGGTGTGATTGATTTAGTAAGGACCCTTATTTACGTTGTGTTTGTTTAGTAAATTGGTGTTTTAGCTGTCTCTTGGAAAAATCAATATGCACTGGAGAAATCGAAAACCGTTGGATTTTTATAGCAGCGGGGGCAAACGAGCATGCTGCTCACCTGATGGTAAGGGACTACTACGGCCCATGAACAACTGCAACCCAAGGGGAACCAGGGGAATTGCAGATGCGTTGCCGGAAGTTTAAATAGGAGTACGCACTAATTTTCTTGTGAGGCTGAACCTGCGCCTTGTAAAGTAGCAGGCGTTAAGCTGGCATGAAATACTGTCCCGCTCTGCTGATCACGCCAAGCTTTTTAGAGGCCAATTTGGCTTTCTCTTCCAAGTGACTACGAAACTGCACGTCACTTGATATGTCGAAGCTGAGGATTTCGATACTGGATAAGGTATCAAGGGGAGTGCCATAAAACTGAGAAGATACGTCAAACGGATTCTTTTTAGCGGTAAACGCGCACACTTGTGTCTCCTGAGGACTAAACTGGACTAGGTTTGATTGCCCCCAATCCGAGACTTTGTTCAGCAAAGACTCGACTTCAGACACAAGTTTGTTCTGGTACTCGGCGACGTTTTCCTAAGAAATATTGGCACGGCCGGTGTATAGGGCATCACCAGTGCTGTCATCCGCTTATCAATGAATGTTACCGGTTTGCAACATATCATTTATAAGCAGAAGAAACAGCGTTGGTGATAGCACGCAGCCTTGTGGAACACCAGCGTTAAGAGGCTTGTAGCCGGAGAATGCACCGTCTACAACGACCTTGATGCTCCGATCCGCAAGGAAGCTAGTAATTCAATTGTTTAATTTCTCGGGAAGCCCATAGGAACGAAGCTTCGAAAGAAGCGCTTTCTGCCAAAACCGATCGAAGGCCTTCGCAATGTCCAAACTAACGGCCAATGCTCCTCCTTGGACTCTATTGCCTCCACCCATCTATGAGTCTTTGAAAGGGCTGTAATGATTATTATGACGATGATGATCTATGAATCAGGTAGACCAGAAGATCACCAGCTGATCGACCCCGACGAAAACCGTACTGGCGGTCACTAATCAGCTGGTGATCCCCAAGGTACCGCATGAGCTGGCAGTTTATAATGGATTCCATTATTTTGGAGAACAAGGAGGTGATGGCTATAGGCTTGTATTTGGACGGATCTTAGCGGTCACCTTTTTAGGGATCGGGTGGACAAAAGTTGTCTTCCATGATTTAGGGACTAAGAAGTAAGAGTACCGGAAAAGACGCGATAGAACCGGTGCGAACTCCGGAGCACACGTCCTTAGCACAATTGGGAGGATTCCGTCAGGCCCACTCGACTTGTGGATGCCCAGGGAGAGAAGTGTTTTGTGAACCGAGCGCTGTGAGAACCGCATATCCGGCATGGAGCACTCACACCATGGAATAGTCGGCGGTGTGTTTCCCCCATCATCAAGAGTTGGACGCAAAAAGGGAGCCTAAAATGTCTGCTTTCACTTTTGCGGCATGGGCCAGTGAGTTGTCCTCCTTGTGCAGTGATGGCTTACAGAAATTTCCTCCTCCAACCTTGGCGAGAGACCTGAATGCACGGGTTTCTGAAGGAAGGAGAACTAGCTTCTCACCAATTCTACCTACGTGCTCTGACTTTGCCTTGGCTAAGGTACCAGTTGTGTCAGACCATATGCCAAGGCATAGTCATAAACAGATCTCCCCGCATGATCGATTAAGCGTGAATCGAGCCATTCGACGTGGTGTGCGTTAAAACGCCAAGGATCACGATCTCTGTGGATGGGACCTGTTATAACAAGGAATCTGTAGCCATTTGGACGTGGTCGATAACTCGGTCTTTTTCGGCATTACCGCTATTGGACGAGGGATTCTCCAGGGCTGCTGGACCCTCCTGCAGTAGTCTTTGATTTAATTCCTCTACCATGTTGATGGGGGGGGGGGGGAATGAGACCTTCAGCCACCTGCACTCACCAGACGAAACGCCGAAGCAGAGCTTCCACTTCACCCCGGTATTATTTTAGGTTGTGGTACCAACCCGGCTCGAGCCAGCCAACACGTGCAACAGCAAAAGCTGCCGCGTGGCTCTACCACAGGTTAATTGGTATTATATTGATTGGTAGTGCTTTATAATTATTATAAGCTAAAGAATTCTGTTTAAAAAAAAGACCCACATTTAGGAAAAAATGTGAGAAAGGCACACGGCCCCACACACACCTTGTGCGATGAGCGGCAACAAAAGTGAGCTTGGCCAAACAGATATTAGTATAAAAGTATCCTAATATTAGACCAATAGAGACAGATAGACAAAGCACTACGTAAATTTCAAGTGACGTCAAATACATGCTCAATTTTTAACACGCACTCAAGCAGACCTCTTTCTTTTTTCTTTCTTCAAGAGCCTGTACATGGTTACCGCTGCACGCACATGTATGCACATAAAATACGTTGTAGTTTGAAAAAGATTTTAAATGCATATGTGTGCGTAAGTGAATGTTCTTACAATAAGTTAAGCATGGTTTTGGCGTCATATTAATGTTATATTTATAGTATAATGGTTACATACGAGCACACAGTTCAACTGATGGTGAGTGAATGTTGTGGCCTATAGACATCTATATCTAATGATTTCTTATATTTACGCGAACACTACACATTTTTAAATAAAACTAATTTTACGTATTTTATCGCGTATATTAACTTATTTTTAACTTATTTTTTTTTTTATATTCCCGACGTTTCGGGTGCTTTCCAGCACCCGTGGTCACGGGGGACTGAGTTGTTTGACGTCCTGCTGTCATAGTTAGCCCGGCTACCTTCAGTTTTTTAATATTAATTTTTGGTTCGATTTACGCAGAATGAGCTTACAGTATCTTGAAGTCTAGCAGTGGTATACTTGGGTTTGGATTTGATTTTATTAATTATGGGATCCCAAGCAGATGGCAGCACCCATCCATCTTCTCTATTGAAATTAGGATGTTTTTTAATTTCAATAGCCTCGCGAATCATCCTTGGGAGGAATCGGTGTTCTTTTGCGAGGATTTGTGGTCTATCAAATCTAATGTAATGACGGGGACGATCCTGAACATGTTCACAAACTGCAGACTTCCCGATACGTCGGTGCTTCACGTCAGCTATATGTTCTTTAACGCGGGTTTTAATAGATCTTTTTGTTTGTCCTATGTACGAGAGACCACATTCACAATCCAGCTTGTACACTCCTGCATCTTGTAGAGGGATATGACACTTGACGGATGGTAAAAATTGACCAATCTTCTTCAGCGGCTTGAAGTACGTTTTAATGGAAGCTCGCTTCAAGATGTAGCCAACCTTGTCTGTGACTCCTCTGACATAGGGTAGTACAGCAGGCACACGCTCGACTGTAGCTGGCTTCACTCGGTCACTGTGACGTAGGCGCGGGACCCGAAGCTTGTTGTCTTGCAGTACTTGCTCGACGTGCTGAAGCTCGGCGGCCAGATGTTTTCTGTCACAGATCCCTCGTGCTCTCTGAAACAAAGATTTTCCCACGGTAGCTAACTGTGAAGGATGATGGTGAGATTCACCATTTAAATATCGGTTGGTATGGGTATTTTTTCTGTACACAGTATGACCCATAGTGTTATCAGGATTTCGGATGACTAAAACATCTAGAAAAGCTAAAGTATTATTTGCCTCTAACTCCATTGTGAATTGTATTTTAGGGTTTATGGAATTAAGGTGGTTTAAAAATGCAGTTACTTTGTCAGATGGTAAAATTGTGAAAGTATCGTCTACGTACCGCTTGTAGAATCTTGGATTTACAGGAGCAGTAAGAAGGGCTTTCTCCTCAAAATCCTCCATGAATATGTCGGCGACTACGGGAGATACAGGTGAGCCCATTGCCACTCCATCTACTTGCATGTAGAACTCTTCTTTCCACAATAAATAGCCAGATGTGAGGCAGTGTTTGAGTAATACTGCATATTCTGTAGGCATGTTGTTATCTTCTAGCTTTCTAGTAACAATTGAGATGCAGTCTTCAATAGGTAGACATGTGAATAGTGACTGAACATTAAAACTGACCATAGTTTCATTGTCAGCGAGATGTAGGTCTTTAATCTCACTAACAAATTGGTATGAATCCTTTGTGTGTGCTCTGGTATGTCCTCTTAGTGGTGACAATATTTTTGCCAAGTGTTGAGCCAACTTATAAGTTGGTGAATCGATCTGGCTTACTATAGGACGTAGTGGAGCGTTTGGTTTGTGTATTTTCGGTAACCCATACAACCTCGGTGGTTTGGCACATGATGGTATTGTCGAATTCACGTCAAGATCTAATTTTTCGGAGTATTTCTTTATTAAATCAGTAGTTGTTTTGAGTGTATTAGTTGTAGGGTCTATTTTGACCTTTTTGTATGTACTTACGTCCGATAAAAGTTGTTGTATTTTGAAATTATACTCTGACGTGTCCATTATTACCGTAGCATTTCCTTTATCCGCGCGGAGAATCGTGAGCTCTGGTCTGTTGCGTAAGTTGTACAACGCTTTAAATTCGTCTTTGGGGAGGTTTAATTTCGGCGCTGAACTTCGACGTAACAAGGACGAAATGTCTTGACGTATAGCCTCTAAATCCTGTTTACCGATATTATTCTTAAACAGACAATCCTCAACACTACAGATAATTTCCTCGTACGGGATTTTTTGCGGCGTTATAGCAAAATTTAAGCCTTTCGACAATACTAGATATATTTTTCAAAAGAAACAGTGTTTCTTTTGACAAATTAGAGTCTATAATTTGTCAAAAGAAACACTGGACGAACCTGCAATGAAAGTATTGTCGAAAGGCTTAAATTTTGCTATAACGCCGCAAAAAATCCCGTACGAGGAAATTATCTGTAGTGTTGAGGATTGTCTGTTTAAGAATAATATCGGTAAACAGGATTTAGAGGCTATACGTCAAGACATTTCGTCCTTGTTACGTCGAAGTTCAGCGCCGAAATTAAACCTCCCCAAAGACGAATTTAAAGCGTTGTACAACTTACGCAACAGACCAGAGCTCACGATTCTCCGCGCGGATAAAGGAAATGCTACGGTAATAATGGACACGTCAGAGTATAATTTCAAAATACAACAACTTTTATCGGACGTAAGTACATACAAAAAGGTCAAAATAGACCCTACAACTAATACACTCAAAACAACTACTGATTTAATAAAGAAATACTCCGAAAAATTAGATCTTGACGTGAATTCGACAATACCATCATGTGCCAAACCACCGAGGTTGTATGGGTTACCGAAAATACACAAACCAAACGCTCCACTACGTCCTATAGTAAGCCAGATCGATTCACCAACTTATAAGTTGGCTCAACACTTGGCAAAAATATTGTCACCACTAAGAGGACATACCAGAGCACACACAAAGGATTCATACCAATTTGTTAGTGAGATTAAAGACCTACATCTCGCTGACAATGAAACTATGGTCAGTTTTAATGTTCAGTCACTATTCACATGTCTACCTATTGAAGACTGCATCTCAATTGTTACTAGAAAGCTAGAAGATAACAACATGCCTACAGAATATGCAGTATTACTCAAACACTGCCTCACATCTGGCTATTTATTGTGGAAAGAAGAGTTCTACATGCAAGTAGATGGAGTGGCAATGGGCTCACCTGTATCTCCCGTAGTCGCCGACATATTCATGGAGGACTTTGAGGAGAAAGCCCTTCTTACTGCTCCTGTAAATCCAAGATTCTACAAGCGGTACGTAGA
Organism: Parnassius mnemosyne; assembly: GCA_963668995.1. Taxonomy (NCBI): domain Eukaryota; kingdom Metazoa; phylum Arthropoda; class Insecta; order Lepidoptera; family Papilionidae; genus Parnassius; species Parnassius mnemosyne. Next base: position 66,371,660 of record CAVLGL010000093.1, read on the forward strand.
CGATACTTTCACAATTTTACCATCTGACAAAGTAACTGCATTTTTAAACCACCTTAATTCCATAAACCCTAAAATACAATTCACAATGGAGTTAGAGGCAAATAATACTTTAGCTTTTCTAGATGTTTTAGTCATCCGAAATCCTGATAACACTATGGGTCATACTGTGTACAGAAAAAATACCCATACCAACCGATATTTAAATGGTGAATCTCACCATCATCCTTCACAGTTAGCTACCGTGGGAAAATCTTTGTTTCAGAGAGCACGAGGGATCTGTGACAGAAAACATCTGGCCGCCGAGCTTCAGCACGTCGAGCAAGTACTGCAAGACAACAAGCTTCGGGTCCCGCGCCTACGTCACAGTGACCGAGTGAAGCCAGCTACAGTCGAGCGTGTGCCTGCTGTACTACCCTATGTCAGAGGAGTCACAGACAAGGTTGGCTACATCTTGAAGCGAGCTTCCATTAAAACGTACTTCAAGCCGCTGAAGAAGATTGGTCAATTTTTACCATCCGTCAAGTGTCATATCCCTCTACAAGATGCAGGAGTGTACAAGCTGGATTGTGAATGTGGTCTCTCGTACATAGGACAAACAAAAAGATCTATTAAAACCCGCGTTAAAGAACATATAGCTGACGTGAAGCACCGACGTATCGGGAAGTCTGCAGTTTGTGAACATGTTCAGGATCGTCCCCGTCATTACATTAGATTTGATAGACCACAAATCCTCGCAAAAGAACACCGATTCCTCCCAAGGATGATTCGCGAGGCTATTGAAATTAAAAAACATCCTAATTTCAATAGAGAAGATGGATGGGTGCTGCCATCTGCTTGGGATCCCATAATTAATAAAATCAAATCCAAACCCAAGTATACCACTGCTAGACTTCAAGATACTGTAAGCTCATTCTGCGTAAATCGAACCAAAAATTAATATTAAAAAACTGAAGGTAGCCGGGCTAACTATGACAGCAGGACGTCAAACAACTCAGTCCCCCGTGACCACGGGTGCTGGAAAGCACCCGAAACGTCGGGAATATAAAAAAAAAAATAAGTTAAAAATAAGTTAATATACGCGATAAAATCCGTAAAATTAGTTTTATTTAAAAATCTATATCTAACCTTGATTAAAAATCAAAATGCAGATGCGTTGGCATAACATATAAGATTAGTTCTATTTCATACTACCTTGTCCAGGACTAAGAATTTTAAATATTTTTTTTTTATTTACAGTTGATGAATGTTAGTTGATAAGCGCAAATCTCGAGAGCAGCTGAACCGATTTCGCCAATTCTTTTTCATAATATTCCTTGAAGTACGAAGATGGTTCTTACGGAGAGATAAATTTAAAAAAATGCCTGAAAAAGTCTAAAAACAACACTCTATATTCCCATATAAAAGATTCGTAATAGTACTTAAAAGTCAATTTGAACTTTAATACCATACCATAAAGCTTAAGCGTTAGTGGGGGGGTTCCGGGAAGGCAAAACAATTAAGTCACGTTAGTATCGTGTAAATATTTATGTCAATATTTATACGATTTTTTTAAAAGTTGAAAAAATTTGAAAAAAAATAAATTAAAAAACTGCAAAAATTTTGAAAAAATTTTATTGCAACAAAAAACAATTTATACATATCAATGTGGCCCTATCTCCTGTAAAAGGTTAACCTGAGTAACAGGACATAGTTCCTTCCTATATTTAGCAAACTTTTGTTGAATAAAAACACAAAAAAAAACATATAGATACGTGTTTCTAAATCTACGTGCTTGCGCGCGCGCGCCCTGTGTGTGTGTGTGTGTGTGTGTGTGTGTGTGTCAGTGAGTGTGTTTGTATGTGTGAGAGACAGAGAGAGTGAGTGTGTGTGCGTACATAATTTTAATTTTTTAAATTTGTATGATTGTTATGATTGCCTGAATTAATTATGATTACAATTACACAATTTACAAATTAGAGGTTAATAGACATTCAGTAGCTTCATAGTCACAAGTTTTCAGCCAATTAATTATTTTACTTTTGATTTGATGGTTGTTGTAGCTCTTACTAACACAAATTTTATTAAATTTATTGTATAGTAATGGTGCAAGGTAATAAAATTGTCGTTTGGCAAAAGCGCTATGTATTCTAGGGACTAAGTATTTATCTACTTTATTTCTTCTATTATAGTTGTTTTTAATGTCAAGTTTATTGGGTGCAGAGTACCTATGGAGTCGTCTGATACATTGGTATATAAATAATTTTCTTACACTAAGTACCTGTGCTTTTTCATACACCAGTGTTGTGGGATGCCTATACGGAAGAAAAAGTAACACTTTGAGCACAATACGTTGTGCTCTTTCAACATCTACTAGGTACTTTTTGCCTGCCCCACCCCGTGAACAGATACCATAGGTAATGACTGATTGACAAAGCGCATTTTTTTTCTATTCAATATGGATTATTACATAATACTTATTGAAAGTCATTATTTTATTTACCACTGGTTCGGAAAATACCTCTGTCCTGGGAAGAACCAGCAAGAAACTCAGCGGGACTTTTTTTTAAACATAATTTCACTTAACAATAATTTTGTTTATACAATTTTAAATGAATTTTCATAGAACCAGCATGGTGGCGATCACCTTATTCCCAGGGGTTATTTTCATTCATGTATTCCTTGATATTATAATAACCCTTTTTGTACAGTTTTTCTTTAATAAAACTTTTAAACTTGTTTATTGACAAACTTTGAACATGTTCTGGGATTCTGTTGTAAAAGCGTATACATTGCCCCATAAATGAATTACTAATTCTGTGGAGTCTTGTAATTGGCATTACAAGCTTATGTTTGTTCCTAGTGTTTAAGGTATGAACATCCTTATTCTTATTAAAGCTATTTATGTTTTTATGTACATACATTACATTTTCATAAATATATTGCGATGCCAAAGTTAATATGTTTATTTCTTAAATTTTTTCTCTAAGGGACTCTTTACAATTTAGATTATAAATCACCCGTACGGCTCTCTTTTGCAAAACAAATATAGCTTCAATATCAGTCGCATTACCCCATAGCAAAATTTCATAAGACATTACGCTATGAAAGTAACTAAAATACACTAACCTAGCTGTCTCAACATCTGTGAGACTTCTAATCTTTCTTACAGGATATGCTGCAGAACTAAGTCTGCTTGCTAATTTAGATATATGGGGGCCCCATTGAAGTTTCGCGTCAATAGTAATACCGAGAAAAACAGTGGTATCCACAAGACTCAACTCCTCCCCATTTAAGAGCACATTGGTTTTCGAATGTTTTACATTAGGTATTGTAAATTTAATACATTTTGTCTTATTGACGTTTAAGAGCAAATTGTTGGCGTTAAACCAATGTACTAGTTTCGATAGAGCATTATTTACATCTTCATATTTAATTGACTGCCGTTTCAGTTTGAAAATTAAAGAGGTATCGTCAGCAAATAATACTATATCGTGATTGTCCCCTACAAGATAAGGTAAGTCATTAATATAGATTTAGAAAAGGAATGGGCCAAGAATCGAGCCCTGAGGAACGCCTATTGATACTACCGATCCGGAGGAACATTTACCATTAATGACGACTTTTTGAGTTCTGTTACTTAAATATGAAGTAATAAGTTTAAGCGCCATATTTTTTACACCGTAATGTTGTAGTTTCCTGATTAATGTATCATGATGAACACAATCGAAAGCCTTGGAAAGGTCACAGAAAATACCTAAGGCATCTTGTGAATTCTCCCAGGCATTAAAAATATATTTCATAAGCTCAACACCGGCGTAAGACGTCGAGCGACCCCTTGTAAAACCAAATTGATTTTTATGAAGTAATTTATTTGTATTAAAAAAAATTAACAATTGATCCAAAATTATTTTTTCAAAAATTTTACTGAGAGTTGGTAGTACAGAAATAGGTCTATAATTAGCGGGGTCCAATGTACTACCAGATTTAAATAACGGTATTACTTTACTATACTTCATTAAATCAGGAAACACACCAGAATCGATACAAGTATTAAAAATAATAGCAAGATGAGGTGCAATTAAATCTATTATGGACGCAATCACCGTAACGGAAACCCCCCACAAATCTGCGGTTTTCTTTACATCAATGGTTTTGAAGTATTTTACAATATTATGCGGTAATACTTTTTCAAATCTAAATTCTTTTAAACAGGTATTAACATTCTGTTTAAGTAATGACTCGGCGACAGTTGGAGAAGTATTCAATGACTCAGTTGTCAAGATAGGAACATCAGTGAAATATTTCTCAAACACCGCTGCAACTTCTTGATTTGATTTAGTCAATTCATTATTAGTTTTTAATTGATAGTTTGAGTTACGAGGTTTCTCTTTACCGGTTTCGCTGTGAATTATACTCCACGTCATTTTAATTTTATTCTTAGCTGTCTTAATTTTGTTACTAATATGTAATGATTTGGCTATGGAGCAAACTCTTTTAAACATTTTAGAATAATTTTTTACATATTCTTTAAAAGCATCGGAAAGATTATACGATCTTTCATAGTAAAGGTCATATAACCTTCGTCTGCTTTTATGAATTCCTACTGTCGCCCACTCATTAAATACCTTGCGACTGTTATTGGAGAATGTTTTAGAAGTGAATGTTTTATTAAATTCATTGTTTATAAAGGTAAATAATTCTCTATATAAATAGTCTGCATTGTTCTTATAAGAAAGGGATGGAAGGATTTTTAACATATTACTTCTAAATCTCTCCAGTCGTTTTGCATTATTAGGAACAAACACAATTTTCTCAATTACCTGTTTTTTGTGCATATAAGGTAACGAAACCAGTTGTCCACAGTGATCTGAATTAAGTTTTTGAATTATTGATTTGTTAATTGGTACAACACCTGTAAAAATATTATCAATACAAGTTACACTACACCCTGCAATACGTGTAGCTTCAAAGAATAAATTATTAAGATTATAGGATTTGAACAAATAACAAAATTTAATACTGATGGAAGAAGTTTCCAGGAGATTGATATTAAAGTCTCCACACACTACAAGAGATTTATTCTGTTTATTAAGCTTAACTAAAATCTTCCATAATTTTTTCAAAAGTATCATAACTTGAACATGGGGGTCTGTAAACACTGACAACAATAAGGTGCTCAAGCTCAACACATACCATTTCTACAGTACGCTCAATAGAGAGGCTCACAATGTCTTTACGTTCTTTACATGATAAGGACTTATTAGCTAATATTAAGGAGCCACCACGTAATTTAATTTCTCTATTGAACGAACTGACCACCTGGTGATTACTGAAATTAAATATGGAGTTGTATTTTTTCAACCAATGTTCTGTAATACATAAAATATTTATACTGTTACTATTTAAAAATAATTCAATTTCTAATTCTCTGCCTAACATACCTTGTGTATTTTGATGCACCAGGTTAATACAGTTTTTATTATTGTTATTTTGTAAAATTGCGTAATTATGTATTGGTAAGTTGCATTCTAAGCTATTTAAATTATCTTTGCTAGAGATTACCTCTATTGTCTTATTATCTAATTTAAATTACTTGGAACTGGTTCCAAATCAAATGTAAAATTATTTTGTTGCTCAAAAGAAGCAGGTGTCAAGGTAGCCAAATCATTGGCTGAGTTAAAATATAAATTATAAGATAGCGTATTTGCTACCAGTCTTAAACTATACTTTGATAGGTAATACCTATCTCTTGTCAAAAACTTTTTAGTTTAATTATTAATATCAATTAAATTAAATTTATCATTATTATTCTTACAATTCAATGTCAAATTTAAGTTATTGTTACATGTCAAGTTATGCATCATTAAATTTAAATTATGTCTTAGTTTATTTTCCTGTGGCTACCCCTCTATGTAAGGCAATGTAAACAAGATAACTACTTTATATATATATATATATATATAGATAACACATTTATGTTATTGAGATATTCAATATATTTTAATAATTGATTCTTGTTCATATTGCCTCTTCTCCCAACAAAAATTATTAATATACTATTAGGGTTAAATTTACTAGTTAAAATTTTATTCACAATATCACTGAATGATGTTCCAGGCATGCAGTAATTACTTATCTGTTGCCTTTTTAAACAGTTATTCAATGATATACCCAAGTTTTTGCCTATGTCATCACTATACACAATTGAATTATTTTTTTCATTATACTTTAATTAATTACTTTTTAAATTTATCTGCTTTGTTATGGTACTATCATAGAGTGTAGGTAAAGAAAATGAAGTATTACTGCTTGTCATATTATTAACACACACTGTCTCTAAAGAACCTGGCAGTGAGCGCTGATATTCATTTTGATATTTTATTGAGGAGTCAAAACGTTCCTCGTTATATTTGCAGGACTTTACCAGATTATCCATGGCCAGTATGTGTTCTTTTATCTCATTCCCTGCAGATTTATATTTATTTGACATAATTTGTAATGTGGTTTGAAGTGATAAAATTTCTGAATTAAGACACTATTTCAGTCTCATAACAATTTTTCATGTTTTCCACCTCAATTGAATATAATTTAATTTTACTAATTAACTCTTGCTTTTCCTTACATACATTTGTATAATTTTTAATATTAATTTTAGTTTTAACTAATTTTTGCACTTTCCTAATATATTTATTAATTTTTATATATTTTTTTAATTTCCTTCATTGAAAGTTTGTATCAGTAATTTAGAATTTGCCACCTGACGCAGTGACTTAAAAACATATATTAGTTTCCTATGTTTGATATTATGATTTTGACATGTGGAGCCCAATGCAAATTTTCATCGACAGTGATCCCTAAATATTTTACAGTTTTGGACCTGTTAAGTTTTGGGCAATCGCAAGGGGTATGTGGTGGTCTATTGCATTTATTTGAGTGCAGTTGTAATCCAGGATCGCTCAAAGGACTTGAGACACTAGTTTTACTAAAACAGATGTATGTGGTTTTAGAAGCGTTAAGTGAAAGAAGACTATCTTCGAGCCAATTTGCCACTTCACGTAACCCCTTTTCAGCCAAGTGTTTGGTTTTTTCCCATGTACTATCATGGAATAAAATCACTGTGTCATCCGCATACATGGTTATGTCTGCTCGTTCAAGATCTAGTTCGGCTAACTGATTTATATATATTAAGAAAAGGGTTATCCCAAGTGTGCTGCCTTATTGGACACCATATGAGCAAGAAAGATCCTGACTGACATATTTATCAACTCTGACACACTGATTTTTTGAGCGTAGTTGGAAAAATACCCGTAGTAAAACTAGTATTGCTACGATTTCTTGAAAATATTTTAGTACATTAGTAGGTATTCCATCCCATCTTGAAGCACTGCTATTTTTAAGGCTACTAATAATACTTCTAACTTCGCCTGCGTTCACTGAACTAAGTGACATCGATTGAAGTGGGGCCTTGACTAATTTATTGGCTTTACAAGCTAAGGATGATTCATTTTCATTTTTTTGTTCAGAATACTATGAGCTAATTCACCACCAATGGAGGTAAAGTACTCATTTACTTTATTTAGGGACGAGTATGGATTATTTTCTTTGTTCAATAATTCTGTAGATACCGATTTATTTACTTTTAAATTACTAATTTCTTTTATTATTTGCCATGTTCTTTTAGCGTTACCGATGGATTTAGTTTTTTAACATAGAATTACAGATGTTTCTATAACTTTAGTAATTCTTTTTTAGATCGTCATCATCTCCCGATTTCTTTAGGGTTTTATATAATTTGTCTATATTGCGTATACATTTGATTACATTTGGAGTTAGCCAAGGCTTTAAGGGTTTATGTCTGCTTGCAATTGTTTTCACTGTACTGTTGTCTACAATACATTCTTGCAGTTTGGAGATCAGAAAGCTTGCCATTTCATCAGCGGTTTTTAAATTATAGTATTCTACCCACGGAAGAGATCTTAGTGCCACGCCTGATTTTTCAAAGTCTATAATAATTTTTTCATACTGGTAATTAGTTCTCTTCAGATTAGAATTTCCAAGATGTAGGAGTATTGGGCAATGATCAGTAAAAGGTTCAAATACAAATGTTTGATGTACTGAAATACTACTTTTGACCATAAAATGATTTAAACAACTATCTTTTCTTGTTGGTTTGTCAATTCCTTGTTGAAGGCCGTACGCTGCCATAAGATTTAAATAGCCTGATGAGTATCCTGTGATGTTCTGCGGGAGGATATCAATATTAATATCTCCTGTAAATATAATATGTTCTGAGTGAGTTTCACTTAGTAATTTTACTATAGAGTCGAGGTACGCCGTGGGGTTTCTAAAACTTGGTGATCTATAAGTAGCGAGTAAAGAAATTTTATTTACAATTTTCAGAACTAAACAGCTGCCATCATTGATTTTAGGTTCATATATTTGTACATTTGGAATATTTTCTTTTACGTATAGGACAACACCGTCATTCTGATTATGGTTTATTTTAGTACTAAATGAGTTATAATTATTAATTACAGGGATAATTGTGTTTTCGTTAATCCATCCCTCCGTCAGTACTATTATATCTATTGGAATTTCGAGTTGGGCTAAGAATATTAAGAATGTTTATAGGTTACGTTGAATACTACGAATGTTAACTGTTATAATATTCAATGAATTACTACCTAAATTTTTAAAATCAGTATCTTTTCTAAAGCATGCAAGATCATTTACGATTGTACAATTGATATCACCGGCGATGTCAATTTCACTAATTATATCTAAATTTAAACTATTGAATTTGAATAAATAGAATTAAAGGACTGCAGAGTTCGTATATAACAATCGTAAAAATATTTGTGAGTATCAGGCGGTTATATAAACCAATGAATTGTATTGTATAATGAGTTATTTTTAATTGTTTATGGATAATAGTTTGTGTCAGTATTTGTGTGAGAGCTTGGCGCGGTGTGATAGTATATATGAAAATAATTTCTGTGGCGTTCATGTAATGTGTTTGTATATAAAGCATTTGCAGCGACACGTTATTCGTTATTACGAAAGTAAAATAAAAATATTTTGACAAAACTAATTTAAGTAGAAAAAAATTTTTTTTAAATAAATTAATGGAATGAATAAATTTAATAGCACAGCAAATACTTAAATCTGAACTTGATAAGACTAGTCACAATTTATTTCTTAATTTACTTATGTCGATTTCTGACTCAATCCGAATAGGTGGTGCACCATCTTCTTTTCTGAGGAACACCTTTCCATAGGACGTCCAACAATATTTAAAGTTGTTTTGGAATCCATATTCTCTCGCTAAGAAGAACAGTCGTTTACTTTTTGTGGTAAGATTCTCTGATATAAAAATCGGGACATAAGGCATATCCATCTTTAAATGTTTAGTGTTCAATTTATTTTCTTTATTATCCTTGTTAAATTTTTTCACAGCGTGCAGTATCCGTTCCTTCATCATGACATTATTAAGCTCAATTATTAGAGGTTTAGCTTTTTTAGCGTTCATGCGGAATATATCCTTCACATCGGCATCGTGTATCGGCACGTTAATAATTTTACCTATTTCAACGACTATCTTAGAAATTCCCTGCTTACTTTCGTCACTAACATTTGGTATATTTCTTATCTCTAAGCTGGTAGCACGAGCTTGCCTCTCTAGTTGGTCTATTTTGTCTTCTAATTGACGTATGTATTTCCGATCTTCGGCCCTATCTTCTTCAATTTTTTGCAACTTTTCCAATACCTCTTCATATTTAGCGGCTGTAAATTTAACTGATTCCTTAAGCTCATTGTTTTGATCTTTTATCTCATTCATTGTATTGTTCAGATCTTGAAACATATTCGCCATTAATGACTTAAAGTCGTCTAAATCACTCTTTTCTCCTAAATTTTCACTCTTCCTTTTAGTATTGAGATTACGTTGGGTCACATTAGATAATGCATCCTCAATATCCACAAATATACTCAAGTTTGGATCTGAGTGTGTATGAGAATGAGCGAAGGCAACATTTAAATTAGTGGGTGTAAGCGGCGGGGTTCTCTTAAGCGGCATGTTGTACGCGTACCAGGGCAACAAAAATTATCGTATATTGTAAATACAGCAACTATATTACTATACGGATGGCGTAAAATACACTGACTTAAGGCGCAGGTTGAGCAAAATGTCGCGCTAGTCGTTATTTGTGCGGTTTTTAGAAGCTATCTACTTTTTATTTAAAAGATATATCAACAAATAAAAAACACATTATATTTCTACATAATCTTGATTCCATAAAAGCTATATCCAATTTTTGTTTAAACGAATAAATATTAATATAATCTCCTTACAACGAAACCACATAAATGTGAAATTATTATTGATAACATGCATCTCCTCGTAAAGTAAGTATTATTTTATTTTGCGATTTACACCAATGGATAGGCAATTTATTAATAAACATTTCTATAGTAAATTTTTTTTCAAAAGACCAAAATTTGATTTTATTAAGAAATTATTTTAAAATCTGGGCATATTCACTGCTCACGGGCTTGCTGAAGTCAGTGAGCCCTGAGCTCTTCGACGTGAAGCCCGTGTCGTTAGAGCGTCGACCAGCGCAACTCACGTCATATCAGTCGATATTATTATTACTTATTAGGTTATTTATAGGTAAGTTATAACATAGCCTCATAGGTAAAGAGCCTACACAGCAGCGACCCCGATACATTGCAGCGGCACGAGGCGCAACTCAGCAGAACGTGAGCATTGACGTCAACGGATGCGACCGGAGCTCTGCAATATACCTTTACCTTATTTTTACTGTAATAATTAAAATTCATTCTAGATCTAGCATCAATCTGATTCACTTATATTTTAGTTATAGTAATTATATTGTAATTTTTATATTATAATAAAGTATTTTAAACTAGTTTCGGTATTTTTTTTGGGTCCTTCGGCTGCAGTTAACGTAATTGGCGCAGTCGGTAGGATACTCAATAGTTAGTTAGGCTATCGTAGCTTTCAAGCTTTAAACGAGTATTCGAATCTACTACGGGTCAACTGCAAGCCAAGAGGATACATCAAGACATCGATCCCGAGAAAACCGAGATGAAATTTATGTAAGTACACCAGAATTTTATCTAGTGTTGCTTTCCTTTTCCTAGTGTAAATCTTTCCTGTCAAAATTTTCTATCCAAGGAAATCATCCCACTGTGACCCTACATCGCGTAGGCAGCCACGTAGAGAAAGTTTAGACTATAATAGAGATTTAAGTTGTTATTTAGAGTTAGATATAATTACCGAGGAATCAAAAATGGCCCACGACCCTGACACTATTTTCAAAGTTTTACGCCCAGTGCCAGAGTTCGACGGTAATCCTAATGTACTAACTAGGTTTATAAAATTATGTGACCAAATATGTGCTGCATATCTAAGTAATGAACCTGGCAGTGAACTATCGAACTTATGTTTGCTTAACGGTATATTAAATAAAATAACTGGACCCGCCGCGACTACTTTAAATTCAAATGGTATTCCTGAAAGCTGGCATGGCATTCGCACAGCTTTAATCAATAACTTTTCGGACCAAAGAGACGAAACGGCGCTCTATAATGACCTCTCATTAGCTACTCAGGGGAACAGCTCTCCCCAAGAATTTTATGCACGATGTCAGACACTGTTCAGCACTATCATGACGTATGTTACGCTTCATGAAACCTTGCCTACTACAATAGAAGCCAAACGTGTATTATATAAGAATCTAACGAAGCAAGCTTTCGTGCGCGGTTTAAAGGAGCCACTGGGCTCACGAATACGTTGCATGCGTCCTGATACCATTGAAAAAGCCTTGGAGTTTGTACAGGAAGAACTGAATGTTATGTACTTGCAACAACGCGGTGAACCTTTCGCCGAGAGGAAACCTCAAGCACCTAAGACTCTCCAACCTAGCTACATGACCTTACCTTTGCAAAAACCATTCAGTTTTCCTGCACCGATACCAATGCCCAATTTGCAGCGACCTTTACATGTACCACAGCAGCAAGGTTTTAGGCCTAACGTGCCACCACAGTATAACATGCCTACGAGAACTCAACAAATGTTCCGCGCTTTGCCACCTAATTATAAACCCCATAGTAATACGTTTAGATTACCAAATAGGAATCCACCCCATGACTCAGGTCCGAAGCCTATGAGTGGGGTTAGCCATTACGTACCTAAACCAATGCCTCCAACAGGTCTGACCGGTCATGATTGGCGCAAATACGGTAACCCGCCGCCTTCAAATTACTTCAAAAGTAGGGAAATGAATTTTAGCGAATGTGCTGATTACGATAGTTACTATTATCCTGAACACCAATACGAATATTACGACTATAATGATAATGACGACTATACCAATACTGTGACCTATGACTATGACGACACACAGCATTACCAATACCATAACTCAACTGAGATAAACGAACAAGATAACAGAGACTGCCAACCTTCTACAAGCAGTTCGCCTCAGGATTTTCCAAAGACTCGTTTTTCAAAAAAGCCAAAATAGAAGTAAACTTACATACGCAGAGACAGCTTCCATACATATGTATTTCTAACCCTCCGTTAAAATTTCTAATCGATACCAGAGCGAATCAGTCCTTCATTAATCCGGAAGCTATACAAAAATATTTTTCACATATACCTTTAAATTATGGTCCGTTCGAGGTAACGAATGTGCATGCTACAACTAGGAATAATTATTCGATTACTATTCCATGCTTTTCCGAATTCCAAGAGCGTGATAGTATTAAATTATATATTTATAAATTTCACGATTACTTCGATGGCCTTATTGGTCTCGACCTATTAGAGAAATGGGAAGCTAGAATAGATCTAAAGGATAGATTACTTGTAACACGATTAGCTTACAACCTTCTTATTGTATAACTCTAGAAATCTAACTTCTTAATGTATAAATATAAATCTATCTTCTTAATGTATAACTCTAGAAATGTTAATTTTTACGAGGACGTGATACCATCCCAATCTTCAAAATTAATAAAAGTACCTATTAATGTCCATGACGGAAAAGCCTTAGTTAGCGAACAATACATCTCTAATTGCGTGATAAACTAATGTCTAACATTAGTGTCAAATAACCGCGGTATTATAGAGGTATTTAACCCGACTCCGCACGATATAATTTTCTCCCTAGATCGTCCAATATGTGCTGAGACGTATAACATCGAGTCCTCTCACAACGTTCAACCACTCCCACATTACAAAGAAGTATTATCACGTTTACGCACCGACCATCTAAATGCCGAAGAACGCGCTAATTTAGAAAGATTATGTGCCAAATACGCCGACGTTTTTTATATAGAAGGCGAACAGCTCACATTTACTAATAAAATAAAGCATAGCATCCGGACCACTGATGAGATACCGATATATACTAAAAGCTATCGGTACCCTTACGTTCATAGAGATGAAGTTAAACAACAAATCAGTAAAATGTTAGAGCAAGGTATAATTCGTCCATCAGAATCTGCATGGAGCTCTCCCATCTGGATAGTTCCTAAAAAGGTTGATGCTTCTGACAAGACTAAATGGCGACTCGTAGTCGACTTTAGGAAGCTAAATGAAAAAACCATTAGTGATAAATACCCAATCCCGAATATATCGGATGTACTAGATAAGTTAGGAAATTGCCAATATTTCACAACCTTGGATTTAGCCAGTGGATTTTACCAGGTCGAAATGAACCCTAGTGACATACCGAAAACAGCATTCAACGTTGAACACGGGCATTTCGAGTTCTTACGGATGCCCATGGGCCTGAAGAACTCGCCATCCACGTTTCAGCGTGTCGTGGATAACGTGCTCCGTGATCTCCAAAATACAGTTTGTCTCGTGTACTTAGACGATATTATTGTGTTCAGCACTTCCTTGCAAGAACATATGGTATCTTGAGAAAGTATTTCAGAAACTACGGGAAATCCAATTTTAAAATACAAATGGATAAATCCGAGTTTCTTAAATTGGAAACCGCTTATTTAGGACATATAATTAGTAAAGATGGCATTAAGCCAAATCCTAGTAAAATATCAGCCATAGAAAAGTATCCATTCCCAAAACCGCAAAAGAGATTAAACAGTTTTTAGGCCTTATAGGTTATTATCGGAAGTTCATCCCAGACTTTGCTCGAATTACTAAACCTCTGACACGATGTCTAAAAAAGGGACGAAAAATAACTCTTGACACAGACTATATTAACTGCTTCGAAAAGTGCAAGACTCTCTTGACTAACGACCCAATCCTTCAATATCCTGACTTCAACAAAGAATTCATCCTGACCACTGACGCATCCAATGTAGCGATAGGAGCCATCCTATCTCAGGGACCCATAGGATCAGACAAACCTGTATATTACGCTTCTAGAACTCTAAATGAGAGCGAAGTGAACTACAGCACTATAGAGAAAGAACTCCTTGCCATCGTGTGGGCAACCAAGTACTTTAGACCCTACCTATTTGGCCGTACTTTTAAAATCTTAACTGATCATAAACCCCTTCAGTGGGTAATGAATCTTAAGGAACCGAACTCACGACTTACTAGGTGGAAATTAAAATTAAGCGAATACGATTATTCTGTCATATATAAAAAAGGAAAAAATAACACCAATGCCGATGCGCTTTCCCGGGTGGAAATATATAACGAAGAATCGTGTTCTATGTTAGCTAACCCATCAGTAAAAACAGCCCCTAGCACTGGCTCGACTACTCAAACGGCCCACACAAGCCAAGAAAATCCGATCCTTGAAATTCCTATTACCGACGAACCTCTTAATAAATTCCACAGACAACTAATACTAACAATTGTAGGCGACATAAAAAGACGACCAATAGTGACCAAAACTTTTGATACACATACTCGAACAGCTGTACAGATAAGACAACCGGAAATGGAAGTAAACCTTGTCAACGCCATAAAAGAATACGTTAACCCAAAAGTCAAAACCGGATTATTAATTAACCCCCCTCTTTGCATGTATGACGTCATTCCAATCTTACAAGATAAATTCAGAAGTTCGTCTATGAATCTAGTATTAACTAAACTTGAGGTCGAAAATATAAAAGAATATTTGCAACAACAAGAAATAATAAAGAACTACAACGAAGGTAAAACTAACCATCGCGGTATCAACGAGAGTTTCCTGGCCCTTTCCAAACGATACTATTGGCCCAAAATGAGGGAACACATTACGAAATATATTAATGAATGTACCATATGTGGTCAGGCTAAGTACGATAGGAAACCTCTAAAACCTCAATTCAATATCGTTCCCCCCGCTACCAAACCTTTCGAGATTATCCATATGGACATGTTCACAGTAGATAATGAAAAGTACCTCACATTTATAGACGTATTCTCCAAATATGCTCAAGCGTATCATTTAAGAGACGGAACAGCATTTAGCATTATACAAAGCCTACTTACCTTCTGTACGCATCATGGTCTTCCTCTTTCTATTGTCACCGACAATGGGACCGAATTTACGAACCAGCTATTTACTGAATTCGTAAAATTACACAAAATTAACCATCATAGAACGTTAGCTTACTGTCCCAATGACAACGGTAACATAGAGCGGTTCCACTCGACTATACTGGAACACCTGCGAATCCTAAAACTACAAAAGAAAGATGAACATGTAGTAAATCTAATGCCCTATGCTATCCTAGGATACAATAGTTCTGTACATAGTTTCACTAAATGTAGGCCTTACGATATTGTCAATGGACATTTCAACCCAAGAGACCCAATCGACATCGACTTGACAAAACATTTACTGCAGCAATACATACTAACACACCGAGATCGAATGAAAACAGTGTATGAAATAATTAACGAACATTCTTTCTCCGAACGCTCAGCATTAATAAATAATCGGAATAAATCACGGGAACCAGAGGTTGAATACCAACCAAACCAACAAGTTTTCGTTTCCAACCCCCTAGCTAGCCGACAAAAATTAGCCCCACGTTACACCCATGATCATGTTCTAGCTGACTTACCAATACACATTTACACGTCTAGGAAACGCGGTCCGATAGGAAAGTCTAGACTTAAACGTGTACCTAAAACTGCCGATTTGTTACAGAACTCTAAAATTACTGACTGTACTGACCGTGCTGACGATCGAAGCCCAGGAGATAAAACTTGAATATCTTGAAGACGGACCAGGCCTACTACCATTTAGACTTGGACCAACGACTCTCATAACTCACTATCATACATTTCTTCAATATGTTAAACTTGACGACATCAGAGACAAAGTAACCTTATTGCAGGTACAGCTACAGAACTACAAGAACAGACTTGATAATGACACCAACTTACTGTACGAATTACAAATGGACTATCTTTCTAGCAAACTAGACAAAGTATTATTACAACTAAATAGCTTAGAGCCTAGTCGCACTAAGAGAGGTCTAGTAGATGGATTAGGCTCAGTGATCAAAAGCGTAACCGGTAATCTAGATTATTTAGATGCCGCCAAATATAACAATGCCATAAAAGATTTGAAGGATAACCAAGATAGGATCGAATCTGAATTCAATAGTCACATTAGCATTAGTAAAGAATGGATGTTACAACATAATGTGACCTTTCCAAGGCTTTCGATTGTGTTCATCATGATACATTAATCAGGAAACTACAACATTACGGTGTAAAAAATTTGGCGCTTAAACTTATTACTTCATATAACAGTAACAGAACTCAAAAAGTCGTCATTAATGGTAAATGTTCCTCCGGATCAGTAGTATCAATGGGCGTTCCTCAGGGCTCGATTCTTGGCCCATTCCTGTTCTTAATCTATATTAATGACTTACCTTATCTTGTAGGGGACAATCACGATATAGTATTATTTGCTGACGATACCTCTTTAATTTTCAAACTGAAACGGCAGTCAATTAAATATGACGATGTAAATAATGCTCTATCGAAACTAGTACATTGGTTTAACGCCAACAATTTGCTCTTAAACGGCAATAAGACAAAATGTATTAAATTTACAATACCTAATGTACAACATTCGAAAACCAATGTGCTCTTAAATGGGGAGGAGTTGAGTCTTGTGGATACCACTGTTTTTCTCGGTATTACTATTGACGCGAAACTTCAATGGGGCCCCCATATATCTAAATTAGCAAGCAGACTTAGTTCTGCAGCATATGCTGTAAGAAAGATTAGAAGTCTCACAGATGTTGAGACAGCTAGGTTAGTGTATTTTAGTTACTTTCATAGCGTAATGTCTTATGGAATTTTGCTATGGGGTAATGCGACTGATATTGAAGCTATATTTGTTTTGCAAAAGAGAGCAGTACGGGCGATTTATAATCTAAATTGTAAAGAGTCCCTTAGAGAAAAATTTAAAGAAATAAACATATTAACTTTGGCATCGCAATATATATTTATGAAAATGTAATGTATGTACATAAAAACATAAATAGCTTTAATAAGAATAAGGATGTTCATACCTTAAACACTAGGAACAAACATAAGCTTGTAATGCCACTTACAAGACTCCACAGAATTAGTAATTCATTTATGGGGCAATGTATACGCTTTTACAACAGAATCCCAGAACATGTTCAAAGTTTGTCAATAAACAAGTTTAAAAGTTTTATTAAAGAAAAACTGTACAAAAAGGGTTATTATAATATCAAGGAATACATTAATGAAAATAACCCCTGGGAATAAGGTGATCGCCACCATGCTGGTTCTATGAAAATTCATTTAAAATTGTATAAACAAAATTATTGTTAAGTGAAATTATGTTTAAAAAAAAAGTCCCGCTGGGTTTCTTGCTGGTTCTTCCCAGGACAGAGGTATTTTCCGAACCAGTGGTAAATAAAATAATGACTTTCAATAAGTATTATGTAATAATCCATATTGAATAAAAATCATTCTATTCTATTCTATTCATAGTGTGATATCCCAGATAATTGAAAACGAGAACAAAATTAACTCAACGCTTATCCAATTACTAGATGGAGCCGCTTATAAAGACAGTAGCCTCATCAAGTATGCTAAGTTTGCCCAACTACTAACAATTTTAACAGAAAATATTGATGATATGCTCAATGAGCTTAATAGGATAGAAAATATATTAGCATTTAGTCGTGCATCGAGCACCCACCATTCTACGTTAAGTGTTAAGGTAATTAAGTCTATGTTAGTAAGATTAAGACAAATTTATGATAAGGAACATGTATTAAATTTAGAGACTAGAGAATATTACGATATCATTAAGTCAGGTTATTATTTTACAGAAAATCATATAGTAATTGTTCTAAAATTCCCTGTTATTTCCAAAGACACCTTCGACCTATACCGCTTATCCATTGTACCTAACAAAACCACCAATCTATTATTTCACCCTATCCTTTAATAGCAACTAATAGAGAAAAATTCGTGTACATGGAGACAGAATGTCCGAAGTTGAGTAATCGGTACCTATGCGAAAAGGAAACGAACACCCAAATTCGAACACAATCCGACTGTATCCAGAACCTCATCATCAATCAGTCTATAGCAAAATCCTGTAAGATAACCGACATTGCACTATCAAAAGAAGCCATGGAACGTCTTGACGACAAGCACTACACCATCTCTTTCCCTCAACTAACTAAAGTCCAAACAATATGCGGGCGTGAAGATATTACTACATTACAGGGTAGTTACTTAGCCACAATACCAATTAATTGCTTCCTGCGAACACAAGAATTCACCATTACCAATATTAACGATCAAGTCATCATCCACTGAAACTAATGAAAATACGAATGGATATAAACGCAAAAGGCAACCCAGCAGTACCACGAATCAGCCTTAATACAATTAACCTGAAAGGACTCCACGCAGCCCAGGACCAACTCATGATGCAACCACCACTTCATCTGAGAGAGATGGATCTCCCAACTTTATATCACACCACTATTCCCTTTTACGCCGTGTTATCAAGCATTGCAATATTCGCTATCATAATCTCAGTTCGTTACTACTACAAGTCTGAGAAGCAAGAACAGATCCAGAATAACACCCAACATAGCTATGAAAAGCCCGAAGAATCCGAAGTCAAAAAGGCATTACCAGCAACTTTTTCTCTCAAGGTTCTAAAATAGTTGCTGATCTGAGGGTGGAGGAGTTATAACATAGCCTCATAGGTAAAGAGCCTACACAGCAGCGACCCCGATACATTGCAGCGGCACGAGGCGCAACTCAGCAGAACGTGAGCATTGACGTCAACGGATGCAACCGGAGCTCTGCAATATACCTTTACCTTATTTTTACTGTAATAATTAAAATTCATTCTAGATCTAGCATCGATCTGATTCACTTATATTTTAGTTATAGTAATTATATTGTAATTTTTATATTATAATAAAGTATTTTAAACTAGTTTCGGTTTTTTTTGGGTCCCTCGGCTGCAGTTAACGTAATTGGTAGTATTATTTGTTTGTTTTGGGTATAATTTTTCGTATTAGTTATACATATATTTGTTGTGTTTTTTACTGCGCGATGAAGCTTTTTGCGCGTATTTTCTTTGAAGTAAATGCAAATAAAAAAAATGAAGCACCATTAGCATGTAAGGTTCGAAACCATAATTAAAATTTCGACAAATATTATAATTTACACTATAAAAGGCTAATTCAATATTATCACCCAACCTCAATATCTTATTAAGTATAGTACTGCCTCGTTGGTCTAGTGGTTGTAGTAGT
The DNA here is from genome assembly GCA_963668995.1 of Parnassius mnemosyne. NCBI lineage: Eukaryota > Metazoa > Arthropoda > Insecta > Lepidoptera > Papilionidae > Parnassius > Parnassius mnemosyne. Next base: position 66,391,412 of record CAVLGL010000093.1, read on the forward strand.
GCGACTGCTGATCATGAGGTCCCGGGTTCGAATCCTGGGTCGGGCCCAAAAGTCAGTTATGAGTTTTTCATTTATGTTCTAAGTTATAATTAGTATTACTAAGTTATAGTTTTTTGCTAAAATATAGTATATTATTTATTTCTTGTTTTTTCTTCTTTTTCAAAAAATAATTGAGTACATAAGGTGTTCTATACTTATAATTCGGTAAAAAGTATCTAAGTAGGTACTAATATACCTACTTTTTACTATTAACTAAATATTTTTAAAACTAAATGTAACTAAAAAGACTAAACTGACCATTTATTTTTTAACTCAAAACAGGACATGGGTTTATTTATACTCTAAAAACTATAACTTTATACAATTAGTGTTCACTTTAAAATTATATTCGGTATAGACGGTAATTATTAAATGCAACATATTTAATCCACTGACAGATGTACTGTCAGTGGATTAAATTTTCTTTAATAAAGTTGGTGATGATTTTAAATAAAAATAAAATTCTGCTCAAGTTTTTTTATTGTTATCTTTGTTAACAACATCGCCTTTAGAACTCTGGAACCGTAAGTGTTTCTCTCAGACGTCCACAATTTAATCAAAATAAAAAAAATACTCTTTCTACCGGAGCATTCGTACCAGGTAGACATAAAATATATTCGTTTAAAAAAAATTATGTTGAAGATTGTTGACTTTGAATACTTCGATCCAACGAGTTACGGGACAATTTTGTGTCCCGGAGCTTTGTTTGGGGACAATGGGACAGGTGACCGAGAAAAAGGACAGTCCCGTTCAAAACGGGACGTATGGTCATTTAGCTATAACCCGGCGACGGCTTCGTGGCGTAGTGGCTTAGCAATCAGTTGTTGCGCTGGGGGCCGCGGGTTCGAATACCGCACGGAACAAGTATTTGTATGGCCTACAAATAATTGTTCCGGGTCTGGATGTTTGTCCTTGTGCAATTTATGTTTCTAAACTGCCTCCACGACACAGGAGAAAATCCTAGTGTAGGGGTAACGTTTTTTTACAATTGAAATTGAAAGATTGAACCTTTGTACTTCTTGTTGATTTTTGTATTACCTTTATTAAAGTTACCCTTATGTATAAATAAATATAATTACGTATGTAGAAATAAAATTGATTTTCATCCTCATCAATCATTGGGGTGAGGATAATATCTGCCAGCATAAATAATAAGCAGGCTAAGTTACAACGTGCTCAGTTAAAAAATTAGTAGGTAGGTATATTACTTTTCAATACGTGACACGTAAAAATTAACAATAATCAAAAACACATCCTATTTATTTATTTATTTTTATTGCACCAAATATTTGTACAAAAGCCGAGCTATCCATTTATTTACCTATAGTGAATAGGTATCTTTTAAACTCACAATTTTCAATGCTTCATTTTTAATATATGTATAATTAATTATAAAATTTCATAATTAGATAATATATGAAAATACATAATTCTAATATAATACAACATATATATACCGAATAAAAAAATTAAAATACATTTATCTTTGTACGCTGTGTGTATTTCCATAAAATAGTTTATTGATGTTGAAAAAATAATACATACTACGTTATATTGTAGCGAGCGGCGCGCCGGTCAAATGCTCAAGGCCGTTCGCATGGAGTAGCCCCTTAACCCTTATGAAAGTGATCCACGACAAGAGAGATCAAGATAATTTGGTGGCAATCGACGATTTCTTATAAATTACTTTGTCGTCCAGTGTTAGTAGATCCCTGGGTGGTAATTGTTACTTTCATTCATAGATATTGCATATATGCTGTCTTATTTTGTTGCGAGGTAGTGTACTTATGCTTAAAAGGGTGAGATAGTAGATTGCAAAAGTAACTCACATGCATAACAGTGTATTTATATCTTCTATATCTATGTTGATTCGTCGCACACGCATCCACTCTGCAGTGACGATTTTAGGCTCGATGCTCTTCGAAACGTATGATCTCCTATTATTCCACTAATATTATTTGGCAAGAATTTCAATATAGAACTTTAATTAATAGCGATTAACCAAAAAAAAACACGTCTGGTCTTCTCAAATGTCCGAGTGGAAGGGGGATACAATGGTAGCATTACTCAAAAATAAAATTAGGGTTCCGCGCAAAAAAATCCATATACATGAAATCGCAGTAAATTCCACGCGGGCGAAGTCGCGGGGCACAGCTAGTGACATAATAAAATAAATTTCAAAAGGTCACACAAACATATGAAAACTTATAGTCCTTTAAAGCTACAAATACTCTCCCACGTATAGCTATATTTACATAATATCCTGTATATTATATATTAGTTTTATAGTTGTAGCACGAATGGGTCAGCTCGACCGGGGAAGGAATACGTTCTCACAAAATACCAGCGTAAAACAGTAGCTGAACACTGCTGTGTTTAGTATGGCGGGTGCAGAGAACCGGAGACCCTTTTTACTGGAAAAGGGGCATTCCATATTAGTCCTCACGGATGACAAAGCATCTGCTTTTTGATTCTTTATTGAGGATAGATGTAGACATCTATGTAGTATCTATGGATAGGAGGACATTTATTATTGAATTATATACGATACCGATGTTTTTGAACTAATCATCACCCTTTTAAATACAATATCAACAATGACTTGAACAGCTTAACATTTTCTTACTTGGCTAAGCAAATGTTATGCTGATTATAAATAGCATCACATGCTGTATTCCAATCTGAAGGGTAAGAGAGTCAATAATTACAGGTGACAATGCATCTGTAACTTTTGTTTGGAGTTGGTTGCAGGTGAACATGTACTGTAGTGTCCACTTACCATCAGCTGGACTTAAAAAAATTAGTGGAAAAAAGTATTGGTATCTTAATACCGTGACCGTATAACACGTTGAAGTATTTAAATTATACTTTATTACAAGCGACCCAACACGGATTTGCGTGGCTAGGTTGTATTAATATCCCCCCCGAACGGGTTCCCGAGTTGTTGAGGGGGGGGGGGCTTATTAGCCGTAGCTTGGTCACTCGCGGTAAACAAAGAGGAACCCCTTGGCTGGCCCGTGGTGTAGGGCCGGCCCGGGGTGGCCACTCCGAGTGGGCTTGGCAAGCCCACTTCGGATGTGTGTCGGTTGGCTGCGGTGAGAGGGGTGTCTCTCCGCCTAATGCTGCAGCCGAGGTGGAGTCGCGGAGGAGTATTGGTATGGCGATGCGCCACTCGCCCTATCCTCCGCAACTTTGACGGGACCGCCCCATAGATGCGGTAGTGGTAGGGCCGCGGGGGGAGAGGAGTGTCAGTATTGCGAGGCGCAATTTCCCTAGCCTCCGTGGCCGAAACTTGGTTGGCGGCGGAGCAAGAGACCTGATCCGCCGCTGGGGTCGGGAAAGCGGGTGCTACTAAGCGCCCGATTTTCTTGGCCCCATGGCCTCCGCGTATCGGACACAGAGGGGTCCGATACGCAGGTGGAGTTGGAGGCCGTGGAGGGGAGCGTGCCTTGTGTTCCTGGTGTAGCCGCGGATGTGTGCGAAAGTGTTCCCGTGGCCTTGCCAATATGCGGCGAAGGTGGAACACCATGGGTTTTTAGTCGGTGCAAGTCCTACATAACCCGTCCTTGCCGGCATTTCCCCATGTAAAGAAAAGGTTGTATTAATGTGGCGTTATTAAGATTTAAGACAATCAAAGGCAGTTTTTGTAGTATCCAAAAAAATTTCCAAGGTTGTTTGATAAATTACAGTCTAGATCACTTTTGGCATTGCTTTTTAGGTATTCGTGACTGCCCGAACAGACAGATATAAAGACAGACACATATATTTTTTAAAAAGGTCTTAATAGCATGCAAATAACCCCCTTATACTTGTATCCGCATAATGATATACATATAGAGGTCAGTGCCCCCTTAGCTCAAATTAACGCAGTTTTTTTTTTCAATATTAATAACAATAAATTTAACCTTATTAAAGTGCATATATGACTGTGTTTGCCTCATCTATGACCAATCAGTGTATCATCGCATGTTAAAATCAAAATCAACAAATCGCTTCCACTATCCACGAGTAAGTCTTTGTTGATCATCGCGCAACGTCGTCTGCACAAACAAGTTTTTTTTTCTTTGTCTCTTTTGTATTTATCAAATCACTAAACCACGCAAGTTGTTATTAATTTTGATAAAAAACGCATGCAAACCTTTATCTCTGTTTTTGTTTTGTCGGGAATCACGAGTATCATGGTGAGTTTTTGTGTTGTTTTTATTAGAGTACCTATTTGCTTTTTATCTATAATATTATTGTGTATATAAATAAATACAATTGAAGTGTCTCTAATCTCAAAAAAAAAAAAAACATATTTTTACTAAATTCATATGAAGATATAAACGGTACTTATGACAAAAAATGTCTGTCGGTTTGTCTGTTTTTCTGTATGTTCAGGCTAATCTCCGAAATGACTGAACCGATTTTGACAGGACTTTCATCGGCAGATAGCTAATTTTATAAGGAGTAACTTATGCTTCTTTTGTTTTATAAAAAGCAATATGATGGGTTCCGCCCAAAAAAACTAATTTTTTAATAAATTTAATTATGTTATTTGTGGGACTAAATTGTATTTTATGGAAATTTAATGTTCAAAGCCAACTTCTAAATTGAAATTGTAAATATTTAAAATCTTTATTGTCGTACTTGGTATAATCATGCTGCAGCTATATTATGGTTGTAACACAAAAGGTATATAAAATAAAAACTATAATTTAACTTTAAGCGAGTAAGTATTTACCTTCTTAATTGTAAGAAACACGAGATGTGGTTGAAATTAAATATGTAAAGTATCCGTAGTTATTATCTACATTTGTGTCGATTACTACACAAGGTCGTTTGTGTTTGTGCTACTATTGATATCCTATAGTTGTTATATCTACCTATCCAATAGGTTATATTAAAAAATACTTTACTTAATTTACTTTGGTTTGCGTTTTCCTTTCCGAGGTGGGCAGAGAGGATTGATGGCCAAGAGACCGATACTAACATACCACTTTCGCGTATTTTTAGGGTTCCGTACCTCAAAAGGAAAAAACGGAACCCTTATAGGATCACTTTTTTGTCCGTCTGTCTGTCTGTCTGTCTGTCAAGACCCCTTTTCTCAGGAACGCGTGAAGGTATCAAGCTGAAATTTATGCCGCTAATTTTCGACATTCCCAAAGGAATCAAAACCTACAGGGTACTTCCCGTGAACTCAGAATCTTAAAATTTGGTACGAAGCAACGTATTATAGCACAAATAAAGGGAAAATTGCGAAAAGCATATAATTTTAGTTACATCATATAATAAAAATATTTTTAATAATTTTAAACTTATATACCTACGGATTTGTTCGGAACCCTCGGTGCGCGAGTCTGACTCGCACTTTGCCGGTTTTATTTAGTTAGTAGTTTTTGTAGGCCTACGCTATCATTCGCGATACTCTTGGATTACGCGGGCATAGTAGTCCCTATTATATACATATAGGGAACTATGACCATTTTTGTACGGACTTGGCACGTGATAAATTTGATATAGATTATATCATTTTCAAAATCGAAAAGTTTTTTAATCCTTTTTTGAACACCACTACCTAAGTCTGCTTGCAAAGTATGTTCTTCGTTAACTATTATCTTATTTGGGGTCTTTTTACCACGTTTCATTTAGTAAAATTCTTGTTCATCTGTCTTTCTGTCTGTCGTTCCGGGTAGAATTTAGTGATTAAACTAACTTCCTGATGAGCTAGAAACTTGAAATTTTGAATATAGCTCAAATTCGGATGACTATGCAAGAATATGATCAGTAACGTGGTGTATTAAAAAAAATATCCTCGTTTATTTAGTCGTTATAGCGGTCAAACCGTTAACTCAATATGCTCATAGTATTAAGATGGCTTATTCTAAGCTCACGTATTGTGACGGGCAACTGCGGAACCCTACATTGGACGTGGTCCGACACGCACTTGGCTTGTTTTTAACTAGTAACATACCTACGTTACTAGTTAAAAACCGGTAGATGTATGAAGGTGTCTTTAAGCCTAATATTACCATAAAAATTATTAGCAATTAACCTAATACGAGTAGGCAGTAATTACAAGTTGCTCAAAAAAATAAAAAATAAGCACATAAGTTTGCTTTTTTCTTTTTTTTTTTATAGGATAGGGTGACAAACAAGCATACAGTCCACCTAATGGTAAGTGTATCTATCCTCGTTTGCGAATCAAAATGCAGATACGTTGTCACCTGTGAGGACTAAGATGGAATGCCTCCTTTCCAGTTAAAAGGGTCTCCGGTTCTATACACTCACCACACGAAACACAGCAGTGTTAAGCTGCTACTTAACGCTGATATTCTGTGAGAACATGGTCCTTCCCCGGTCGAGCCGACCCATTCGTGCTACAACTATACTACTAATATAGCTTCAGCATGGCTCTACCACGTATAGAATGCTGCTGTCCATTTTAAGGCTATATTCACATCTTCCTTATATCAACTGGAAAATAAAACACTGTTCTTACCAATCCATCTACTAGGTGTAGCAACTGTGGCAAATATCGCTGCTATAAAGCATTTCCTATCTATGGGGAGGTCTATGTTCAGCAGTGGAATTTTGCTAGCCTGTAACGCTAAATAGACCTCTAAGAAAAATAAGCGAAATAGACCTCTAAAAAAATAAGGAATGAAAAGTTTAATGTAACTATGTAGACGACACTCTAGTTGACCTTGAGCTTGTGTTATGTCTAACCCCACTTAAAAGGGTCAAAAATAAAAATCTTAATTAAAAGTTAATACCGGCTTTAAAGAACTAAATGTCTTAAAAATGTCCACGAATAATAGCGTTTTTGTGGATAAAACTAATTGGGTTTTTTAAGTTCAATCATTTAATTAAAAAAATAATTATAAGAAGCCATTATTATGATTTCTTATGTTTACGTTAACACTACACATTTAAATAATACTGGATTTTACGGATTTTTTCGCGTATAATCTCTTATGTTCCCGGCATTTCAAGTAATTTACAGCAACCATGGGCACGGAGGGGACTTAGGTGTTCAAGGTCTCAATATACAGTTAAACACGGCTACCTCCAGATTAAAATAATGATTTAATTTGATAATTTTAGTCTGAAGGATATCTCATTTAGAAATATTTTCTAATAAATCTTTTTTGGTTTGCAATTATACAGAAATAAGTCTCTTACTTTTTTTCTACCTCTTACAAAACCTTTACTTAAAAAACACCAGTTTACAAAAAAAAACAAGAATCTAATAAAACTTTTTGATGTGATTATCAAATTTTAAATTAATCATTTTATTATATTCCACATAGTTTTTTTAAGAGAGCCCAATTTTATTAAGGAAAAGAATGACCGTAACCGGCAAAAAAATGAATTAAATAATTTTTAATTCAAAATAGCCTTTCCAAAACAGGCTGTCAATCACCCCGATTTGTATTTATTTGTATATCTTTATATATAAAAATTACGTGTCACATTGTTTGTCCGCGATTAACTCTTAAACTACTGAACTGATTTCAATGAAATTTTGCACACTCTTTGCAGTTTGGTCCCAGTCTCTCACAACGTCCTTACTACATTGTCAGTAAGCTGTGAAGAGATAAATAAATTGAGTTGAACTGAATTATTTTTAAATCCTAGGTTTTTTAAAGTTCAATATTTTGAATAAGTATTACTGTTAGAAATTAAAGTACGTTATCAATATTGTCAGCAGGTCATGTTGCTCGCGATTTGGTCGGCAGTCATATTGGCCGCCGTGGTGCTCTACTTCCGTCAGTTGTACAGCAGGTTCAGTAGATATGGAGTCAAGTATTTCAAGCCGATACCAATTGTTGGTAACATGGCTCGTATTTTACTACGCATGAGCCATTTCTCAGACGATACGCAAAGACTTTACAATGCCTTTCCTGAAGAGAGGTAATCTATACTAATATTAATACTTATAATGTTTTATGTACATACATATTTCACCTGTGCCCATCTGAAATGATTTATCTTTTAAAGGGTGAAAGAATTTTTGAAATGGCTGCAGTGGTTTAGGCAATAACCCTTCACATATGCACAATTTCACAAAATTCTCTCTGCCTCTATAATATAATATTATGTCTTAATCTTATGATGATATTCGTCAATTACGAGATATCGTCAAAAGTCGTGTCTCTTGAGAACTTTCATAACGTGCTAGTCAATTGTTAAAGTTTCATAAAAAAAGAACTTTATAGATATTTATTTAATATTAAATATTTACATCGGGAACGGATACGTTAGGACATATATTTGCAATTATTATCTGGGGTAATCCGCAGGTGATCTTGGAGTAACCAGATATGCTCATGTCAATCAGGCAGAAAGTGCCTACTCATATCAAATTAAACTCCAGGGTGGTAACCCCTAATGTCAAAGAGGTCACAGGGTTTCCATATGCTCGACTACCGATCCCAACTACTGCTGTATTGTGAACTTAGCTCGTCACAGGGAAGATTACCAACCCCCTACTCCACGAATCTAATATGATGATTCGAGACCACATCAAATCATCATCCTTCTGTAAGTGTACGTACAAAATGTCAAAGAAGCATTTAGGCCTTTCTGATGTTGAGTAAATGTCGTTACTTGTAGACCTATGTCTTTTCTCGATTATAAATAAAATGATGCTACATAATTCGTGAGGAGTAAGACAGAATGTATCGTTGCCAGAAAAATAGGTATCTGGATCTACTCACCCAGAATACGTAACACTATATTTATTGCAATCTCCAATTGAGCTGCCAGTTATGAATATTATAACAGACTTTTTCAATAACAAGAAATACTAATGTCAATAGAGATTTGATACATCAATGAAAATAAAGAAAGCAGGAAAAACATTGGTTACTATCATTCTTTAAAGCAATTTTATTTTTCTCTCTTCTAGGTTTGTAGGAAGGTTTGAATTTCTGAATCCCATGGTGATGATCAGAGACATAGAACTAATAAAGAAGATAACGGTGAAGGATTTCGAATACTTTCTAGACCATCACTCTTTTGTTAACGAGAATGCTGATCCTTTCTTTGGACGAAACCTGTTCTCATTGAAAGGTATCGTAATTTTAATAGGATAATCAATTGTTATTTATAATTACTTATTGACCTTTCATCATAATATTAGTATGATCTATCATAAGCAATTAATAAAACTGGATATTCTGTTTATTTATCAGTGAAATAATTCTAAATTTTTAATTTTAAGTAGTGCTCGAAATAACGTGTGAATCTCCTTATATTTTAAGTAATGGATATTCGAAAATCCAAACTCGAAATGTATCACAACGTTTTGTTTGCGACCATTTTAAATTGATTGAACAGAGACTTTTAAGTGTTTAACAAATAGCCTTAAAGTAATAACTTACTTTTTACGTAATCTAAAAAATTGGCAGTATGAACAACATAAACAGTGTAATGTAAATTATTTGATTTTAAAAGTATTTGTAACAAATATTATACATATGTTTTAGCTTTCTGCGCTCCTTGTCGATATTAACTTTAGCTACGCCAAATCTCACACTCCTTTATGCGAGCAATTTGCTTAAAAATGGTACAAAGTTTTCTCTTCACCCATTAGTATATAGAAGATAGATTGCAGCTATGAGGTAAATGTTAATTTATTTGTATTAGGCGATGAATGGAAAGATATGCGATCGACACTAAGCCCTGCATTCACGAGCTCTAAGATGCGTTCTATGGTTCCATTTATGGTGGAAGTTGGGGAACAAATGATAAAATCACTTAAGAAAGAAATTCAGAGTTCCTCAGGTAAGTAAAAGTCACATTTTTAGTTATTATAAGCCGTCGTGATAACGGTCTTACCTAATGTCAGCCCTGTTTGATGTTTTTTACCACTGTATCAGCGTGATAAAAGTATTTTTAGAAGACTCACACGATGTAAACTCAAATAGATGCTGGCAGACAATTTCTTACTTTGCTATTTACATTGTTTGAATAAATAAAGTGATAAAGGAACTCATAGTCCACGTGATGGTAACTTGAACATGAAAATTTAACTAAGAATGAAGTCTACAGAAGCGTTTTCAGAATTACAATTTCGTCTTTAAGAAACATACAGAAAATCAACGGTTGCAGGTGGCTCTGGGTTAGAAATACACTATATAGCAATTTGTGGTGTACAGCAGGAGATTTATCATCAAATTCAAATGCAGAACGTAGGCTTATCTAAAAGTCATCACTGCAGATAATGAATTTTATAACAACATTTTATGCCAAAATATATAAACATAAAAAAGCTCTCATAACCTATCACCCAGAAGGGTAGACAAGAACTACGGATTGTTACACAATCCTGACAGACCCCTTTCATTTCTATGTATGTACGAAGCTAGTAGAAAGGATATGATACGCAAGTTGGCTTAGCAATGAGTTGTTGCGCCGGGGACGCGAGATGGAATCCCTCACAGAACAAGTATTTGTATGGCTTACAAATAATTGTTCGGGATCTAGTTGTTCGTTCTCGTGCAATTTATGTTTATAAACTGCCTCCACGATACAGGACAAAATCATAGTGTTCCCCCCACACCATGATTTTCGTTAACGGTAACGGGTAACGTTATTTCTTTTAAAAATTAAATATCATATCCACATTGGCTGGTAGAACGAGTAACTACTCGTCAACTGATCCAGCCTACAGAGATCCTAGATTTTAATTTCAGATATTTTACTAATCAGTTTTGTTCACAGGTATTGTACGTTTTCTACATTTTTGCAGCACTTGAAAATTCTTTAGATCTAATGCACTAGCATTTTTATAATAACTATCTGCCTTAATTGATCCTAATTATTGGGAAGCTAAACGCCAAATTATCACCTTCACCTTGATTTCAAATTGTCAAGAGGATATCGTATTTCATAACAACTAATATTTTTTTTATTTAACAGGTGAATACATTGACGTGGACGGTAAGGATCTGACGACGAGATATGCAAACGATGTTATCGCTTCCTGTGCTTTTGGACTGAAAGTAGACTCAATTAGCGATAAAAGCAACCTATTCTATAAGATGGGCAAAATTACTGCAACCTTCAATTTCAAGCAGTTGCTAAAAATTTTTGCGATGACTTATTTTCCTACTGTTACTAAGGTAAGAGATTCCATAGGGTATTTTGTACCATGTAAAAAAATACGCGTTTAAGATACGTTTTGTAAAAAGTAAACGAGAAATGTTGATTTCTATTCATAAAAATGCATTATCTTTATATATAAAAATTACGTGTCACGTTGTTTGTCCGTGATGAACTTCTAAACTACTGAACTGATTTCGATGAAATTTGCACACTCTGTACAGTTTGGTCGAACTTCAGAGATAGGATAGTTTTTATCCTGATAAGTGACACGTAATATTTTTTTTTTATTACGAATTTAACCATTTTTTATATGAAGTGTCGTCGAAAAGGGCAGAACTAAGTCTGCCTGGTCAGCTAGTGAACTATATATTTCAATTTTAAGATTTTTTAATCCGTGCCTCAAATGTCAAAACGCTATCCGCCATATAAGATTTCATCTTGACGTCACTTTGATAGTAAACAAGCTAATATGCTGTGTGTTATTTCGATTTTTTTTGAAATTATCATCACAGTTGTTGACTTTATTCCGTATTTTATTGAAATTATATCATGGAAGACTGATTCGTAAAAGCAAAAAGTACTAAAATCTACCAAGGATAAATACATTTTGGACATGGATTTTTAAAACAATGTAAATAAAACACCAATGTAAGTACCTATTACTAAATTTTGTATATACAACACCCCAATACGAGGTCAGAGTGTCTTTAAATAATACATAGTTATGTTTATCTATGATTACAATCTCACATAACGTAGTTTTTGTTTCCAGGTTCGGAAGGGAAACTTACCGAGATGACGCAATAAGCTATCTGAATCTCAGAGGTTACAAAGCACATGTATAGTTAAGTACACAACATGCCTAGAATACAAAGTGCATTCTTAGCCATATGCAGTTACACTTGGTGTGAATGAACAGGAAGATACTGTGATTAGTGTCTAGTGCCACGATTGCCGCTCGTTAGAAGGTGGCTGCAATCACGGTGTTGCATTTTTAATGTGGTTGCACCGTCGAACCGAAGAACAATTCTGCATTTCAGTCGTATGCTACCGCAGAAAATTCCATCTAGCCAACTTTGGGTTATCAATAAATAATGTAATCATGGAAAAAAAATCACCAACGACAAAGTTGATAACTTATTATTAATTATCCATAAATATCCTATTCCTATGCAAAATAGTTTTATTAACTAGCACAGTGACGTCACAAGCTGAATAGCACGGTGGCTAGCGTTTTCACGCTAAAATTTAAAATGATATATTAAAAGTATTTAAATGGCACTATCCGGTTTAAAAATTGTTATATAAACTTATAGTGTTTCAGTATGACTCCATAATTTTATTGAACACTATTTTAAAATTTGTGTAATACCAAATAAGTATTGTTTCTAATAAAAACAAAGCCAATAGCAGATATTATTCCAAAACCTAACAACTAGTAAATTGGGAGATATGAAACGCCATAACGATTTGATCTTACAGTGGCGTGCTACATATATATGTATTACGGTTGTAGCACGAATGGGTATAACAACGCCCTCACAAAATACCAGCGTTATTAAGTGTAGCAAACTGAGTTGACAACAACATTTGCATTTTAATTCATAATCAAGCATAAAGTTATCTACTCGTATGAGCCATAGCATCAACGTACCTTCAGGTGGACTGCGTGCTTGTTTCACCTGTATCCTTTAAAAAAAGTCTCCGTGATAACTTCTGTAAGGCAGTTTATGTGAAATATGACAATCCTTTCGACTTCACCGCGACAGACAGTTAATTTTGTCCTAAATCCTCAAACCGACATTTCACATTCTATGTTACAATGCATCAACAATGCAAGAATATTTAGATATCAATAAATAATAAACAAGTTGCCATATTAAAAACTAAAGGAAAAGATAACAAAATAAAATTGTGTGATTTTCACTCATAAATGCATAAATATCTAAAAATTTTTTTTGATGAAATGCGAAGTCCTCCAGCATGTGTTAGGTCAGGATAGCTTTTGGGGCTTCTTCAGACTATTCCTGGCGGTAAAACTGTCTCAGAAATGAGAAAAGACCTGTGAAAAACTAACAATAAAATAGACGTTGAATATAATTTTACTTATTTCTTTCATAGATCCTACGTCTATATCTGTTCGAAAAATCGGCGAAAGATTTTTTCTGGAATTTGGTGATTAATACAATGAACGAACGTGAAGCTAAGCAAATTGTCAGACCTGACATGATTCACCTTCTGATGGAGGCTAACAAGGGTAAGATTTATTTTTATAAGACAACGCCAAAAACCCTTTTTTTATTATTTAAGTAGCAAACTCAACTGCTGGTAAAAGTGACATCTGTGACCCATTGTTACTGTAACTGTATCGCGGACTGTTACGGCCCCCAGCTGCCCCTGCAAAGGTCGCCTTAGCTAGGGCCCATAGTGGCCTCCTCGACGGGCAGCCGAGGGTTCGAGCCCAAATGGCCTTATGGACAATTGACCTATCATACTACACAATAGGGAGAAGGCTAGGTAAATAAATAGTACGTACCTGGATCCGAAGCTAAGACCGCACCAAGGCTCGGTCAGGCCGTAGGTAGTTGTAGGTACATGTAAAGTGGTGTTTAGTGGTGTGTATATTTATGTGACCTAGCCCAGATGAGTCACCAAGTGACAAATTCTTTCTTCATGTCACCATTTCAGTCTATCAACTTTATTGTACATTTAACTAACTTCAACTCAACTTATTCAACGTTCATCGTAAAATCAAACACGTGATACCCGACACAGGTAACGAACAGTAGTTTAAAGTTCAAGATTCAAGGTTCCGGATTTATTTATCACCAAATTACAAATAGGGAACTAACGCTATCTCTTCACGAGTCACAAAGTTCAGCGTTACAACCAACAACTAAATTCCTTCGTACTATATTAAATACTAAGCCGCAATAAGAATTCAAAATCAACCTAGCTGACACGCAAAGTAACTAAAGAGTCAACACAAAAGGCTCCTAACGCGACGGTACAATTGCAACAACATTACTCTAATCACTCAAATTCAAAATAAGCCTCTTGTCACGAACGTACAACTTAGACAAACTAAACCGAGGCGGTCTTCACGAAACCACAATTCACTAGCGAAGTAACGCGCACAAATACTAAAAATCTAGACCATAAACCCAAAAAACTGGTCGCGCGAAATATATGCAGTGGTAACCAAAATACGCTAATTGACCGCACCGCTGCTCTCAAGCTAATATTTTCACCCACGAGCGCCAAACGCTGGGAAGCTGCATACCGATGCCCCCTCCCCGCGATGCGCGTGACACCTAACAACATCGAGCGATTCGCTAAGTCTAAGGCGATTGGGAGCCTATTTGGCCTAAACCCGGACTGTTTTTACGATACTCGTAAGAAGCTCAATTCTACTCAATTATATTATGGATACTCGTAATGAAATAAAATTTAACTGGTCAATTTTTACACCGTTTTTTACCATCAAGAAACTGTTATTTGGGATAGACGAAAACTTTTTTTGCAAAAAAAAAAAAAACAGCATGTTCCCTAATATGGTTTGCTATAAATAATACTGCCAAGTTAAATTAAATTCCGTTTTGCGGTTTTTGCGTGATTGAGCTACAAACATACAAACATCTAAACAAACTCTTTAACTTTATAATATTACTAGCTGTATCCCATGACTTCGCCCGCGTGGAATTTATTGCGATTGGTTTTCATGGGTTTTTTTTTTCGTAGAACCCTAACTATTTTACGAAAATGAGAAACAGAAACAGAAACTTTTTTATTCAATATAGATTATAAATAATACTTATTGAAATCACTCTTTTGTTTAATTACCACTGGTTCGAAAAATAAAACCTCTGTCCTGGGAAGAACCAGCAAGAAACCCAGCGGGACCATTTTTAAAATAACAGCTTACAATCATGTATGTTACACAAATTAACAACACAACAAATTTGAAATAGCTTGTTTGCGATCACCTCATTTCCAGGGGTCGTTATCATCCATGAATTCTTTAATATTATAATAACCCTTTTTATACAAACTAAGTTAAATAAAGTTTTTGAACTTTGAGCAGGTCAAATTTTGTATATTTTCTGGAATTTTGTTGTAAAAGCATATACACTGCCCCAAGAATGAATAAGTGGCACAATGGAGTCGATTAATCGGTACTACTAGCTTGTGTTTGTTCCTAGTATTTACAGAATAAAAACCACTTATTTTTGTAAAACAGCATTTATTTTTGTGTGCGTACATTACATTTTCATGAATGTATTGAGAGGCCAAAGTTAATATATTAATATCCTTAAATTTTTGTCGCAGCGACACTTTAGGCTTTAAATCATAAATTGCTCTTATGGCCCTCTTCTGTAAAACAAATACAATTTAAGTGTCAGCTGCGTGTCCCCATAGCACAATTCCATACAACATTGTGCTATGGAAATAGCTAAAGTAAAATTGATTTTGTAATTGTGGATGAAAGACTAAGGAAGAAAGTGCTAGACACTCGGGCATAACCTGGTATAGGCCTGGACACAGACCACTACATGGTCAAAGCCCGAGTGCGTGGCCTCTATAAACGAGGGCGACACTGAGGGGCCGAGCCTACGAGTGTTCTGGACAGAGTAAAAGTGTAAAATCTACAAGAAAAAGAAAAGAAATATGAGTATGTACAGAAACTGAAAGAAAGTTTTAAAGGCATAGAAGAGATAGGTGTGATTGAATATTTGTGGGAAACATTTAAGAAAGGGGTCGTGAATGTTGCTATTGAAGTATGCGGGGTAGCTAAAAGAAAGAAAGAACTATAACGTGTGGATGGATGAAGATGTACAAAGGGTTGTGCAAGTAAAGAAGAAAGCGTGGTTAGCAACAAAAGCTAACCAAAAAGTTCAAAAGGCAACGGATGACGAGATAAAGGATGCAAGAACGAAATATAAAAGATTGAAAACAGCAGCGAAAGAAGTTATTTTTAGAAAGAAAGAAGAAAGAATGGATGATTTCGATAGGAAGCTCACTGAAGGTTTCCAGTCAAAACTTAAGTTTTTCTGGAAATCCATCAAAACGGCCAAAGGAAAAACTTCTACCTCGAAGCTGAGTACAATCAGGAGTCAAGATGGCTGCATTATAA
Source organism: Parnassius mnemosyne (assembly GCA_963668995.1). Lineage (NCBI taxonomy): Eukaryota > Metazoa > Arthropoda > Insecta > Lepidoptera > Papilionidae > Parnassius > Parnassius mnemosyne. The sequence goes on from CAVLGL010000093.1 coordinate 66,407,679, forward strand.
AAGGAGAAGAATGTGTATTAAAGAGATGAAAAGAGTATTTTGAAAGCTTGTTTGAAAGAGAGGAAGTGCAGGTTCAGCATTCAGCACCTTCCATAGAAACTAATATAAATGTTGATGAAAGTGAGATAAGCATGGATGAAATAGTGAAAGCGCTGAATAGTATAAGAGTAGGTAAGGCTGCAGGGTATGACAGGATTACCGTCGAAATGCTGAGGGCTGGACAGGGCATAGTGGCTAGTCAGCTATACCGCCTTTTCAAATTGTGCTGGCGAAATGGGCAAGTACCAGGAGACGTATAAGACGTATAAGGGAAAAGTTTCACGGCAGGACTGCATAAATTACCGCAGTATAAGCCTTCTCAGCGTCGTCGGTAAATTGCATGCGAAAGTGTTGATTGAAAAAAATGTGAATGAAACAGATGAAAAAGTATGGGATGCACAAGCAGGATTTAGAAAGGGAATGGGATGTACGGATCAGGTTTTTTCCTTGCGGTGCATAGCCGAAAAGTGTTTGGCTAATAACAAGAAAGTTTATTGCGCATTCGTGGACTTAGAAAAAGCCTATGATAGAGTGGTGAGGAATGAATTGTGGTCAGCACTGTCCGTGGACGGTGTGAGCAGTATCCTTATGTTAGGATAAACGGGGTATACACTGAATGGTTTAATATCGAAAAAGGTGTTAGACAGGGATGTGTAGCGTCACAATGGCTGTTTAATCTGTTCATGGACAATTGCCTGACAGATTTAAAAGAGAATGAAAGCGGGTTGAGAATGAATGAGTTACTCGTCAATTGTCTTCTCTATTCTGATGACCAAGTATTATTTGCGTGTTAGGCCGAGGAGTTGCAGGAGATGGTAACTACTATGAGTGGAGCTTTTGTTAGGAAGGTAATGAATATGAATGTAAGGAAGACGAAAGTGATGGTGTTTGAAAGAGATGAGGCAGTGACAGACTGCAATATCGTGATTGAAGATAAACAAATTGAACAGGTGAAAGAGTTTGTGTATCTGGGTTCAAAGTTTACAAGAGATGGAAAGTGTGAGAGTGATATCGGAAGAAGAGTGAATGCAGGAAACATGGTGGATGGAGCTTTGCACTCCTTTATGAGTAGTTGGAAGGTGTCTTACAAGGCTCGTTTGGCTGTACATGAGGGGGTGTTGGTTTCGACACTCATGTACGGAAGTGAAAGTTGGGTATGGCAGAAGAAACATTAAAGCAGAATAAATGCAGTTGAGATGAGAGCGTTAAGAAGTATGATAGGAGTTAAACTGAGTAACAGGATAAGAAATAGTGAGATACGGAAACGTTTTGGTCTGAAAGAAGATATAGTGACAAAAAGTGAGATAGGTATGCTGAGATGGTTTGGTCATGTCGAGAGAATGAATGAAGAACGATTGACGAAAAAAGTGTATAAGGTGAGTGTGGATGAAAGTGCTGGAAGGGTAGACCTAGGCGGACATTTTAAGACCAAATCAGGGAAGTCTTGAAAAATGGCCAGGTCAAGAGCACCCTAAACCGTAGAGCATGTATGAAAAGAATAATGAAAGTGGACGAAGCGAAACAAGTATGTAAGGATCGTAGCAAGTGGAAAGAAGTGGTCTCTGCCTACCCCTACGGGAAAGAGGCGTGATTATATTCATGTATGTATGTAGATATAGCATTATTTACTTCGTCATATTTTAGTGATTGTCGACTAAATTTTAAAATTAAAGAAGTGTCATCTGCAAATAATACTATATCATGGTTATCCCCTACTATGTAAGGTAAGGGCCGAGAATTGAGCCTTGAGGAACGCCCATTTGTACCATTGATCCGGAAGATCTTATATTGTTAATCACAGCTTTTTGCGTTCTCTTACTTAAGTATGAAATAATTAAATTAAGAGCATCACTTCTTACACCGTAGTGTTGAAGTTTCCTGATTAATATTTCATGGTGAACACAATAAAAGGCCTTGGATAGGTCACAAAATATACCCAAAGTATCCTTTAAATTCTCCCATGCATTAAAGATATATTTAATCAGCTCAACACCGGAATCAGTTGTCGAGCGACCCCTTGTGAAACCAAACTGGTTTTTATGAAGTAAATTATTTATATTAAAGAAATTTAACATTTGATCAAGAATAATATTTTTGAAAATCTTACTAAGTGTTAGTAGTACAGAAATAGGTCTAAAATTGGGGGGTCTAATGTACTACCAGATTATAATAAAGGTATTACTTTACTATGCTTCAATAAATCAGGAAACATACCAGATTCGATACTAGTATTAAAAATAATAGCTACATGAGGCGCGATTTTATCTATTATAAGCGCAATAACTTTAACGGAAATCCCCAACAGATCCGCAGTTTTCTTAACATCAATAGTTTTAAAATATTTTACAATATCCTTTGATGATACTTTATGAAATGTAAAATCCTTTGTTTACGCATTCACATTTTGTTTAAGTAATGATTCGGCGACCGCAGGAGAAGAATTCAGTGACTTAGTAGTTAATATCGGAATATCAGTAAAATATTTCTCAAAAACCATTGCAACGTCCTGATCTGATTCGGTTAATTTGTTATTAACACTTAACTGGTAGTTTAAATGGCGAGAGTTGATCTTACCAGTTGAGCTATTAATTATACTCCATGTCATTTTAATTATATTAGAAGCCGTCATAATTTTGTCTTAAATGCAAAGACTTGGCTGTGTCTGCAAAGCACAGTCTTTTAAATATTTTTGAATATTTTTTACATATTCCCTAAATTGGACGCTATGATTATATGACATTTTATGGTAAAGATCATATAACCTATGTCTGTTCTTATGTACTCCTACTGTTGCCCATTCATTGATTGACTTCCGACTGTTCAAGGAGAATGTTGTAGAAGTAAAAGTATTATTAAATTTATTACAAATAAAAGTAGTAAGTTCCATACGAAAAATATGATCAAAAACAAAATTTGGTATGAAAGTGATGGAAGTTTTTTCACTATGTTACATGTAAAATTCTCCAAGCGACGTGCATTTACTGGAACAAACACAACTTTTGCATCTACTTGCTTTTTGTGAACATAAGGTAACGAAACTACTTGTCCACAGTGATCAGAACTTAATTTTTGTATTATACATTTATCCAACGGCTTCACATTTGTAAAAATGTTATCTATATTACAATGTTGCACTAGATTGAGCAATACGCGTTGGCTCTAAAAATAAATTTAAAAGACCATATGATTTAAACAATGATCTAAATTTAATATTGATGGAGGAAGCTTCTAGGAGATTGATATTAAAGTATCCACATATTACAACAGATTTATTCTGTTTATTAAGCTTAGCAAAAACTTCTTCCATAATTTTTTCAAAAGTATCGTATATGGAACATGGAGGTCTGTAGACGCTCACAACAATGAGGTGCTCAAACTCAACACATGCCATTTCTATAGTTCGCTCAACAGAGAGGCTCACAATATCTTTACGGTCTTTACATGATAATAATTTACTAGCTAATATTAAGGAGCCACCTCTTAAAACCGTTTCTGTATTGAAATAACTGACCACACGGTGATAACTGAAATTAAACATTAAGTTATAAGCTTTTAACCAATGTTCAGTAATACATAAAATATGAATATTGTTGCTATTTAAGAAAAACTCAATTTCTAGCCCTTTGCCTATCATGCCTTGTATATGTTGATGCACCAGGTGTAAACAATTTTCATTATCTTTCTGTGGAGTCATACAATTAAAGATTTGTAAGCTGCATTCTAAATTATTTAAATTATTTTAACTGCTAGAGATTACCTCTATTGTCTCATTTTCTAATTTAAATTACTTGGAACGGATTCAAAATTATATATTAAGTCATTATACTGCTCAAAAGAAGCATATTTCTGTGTAGCCAAGTCCTTGGTTGAGTTAATATATAAACAATAAGATAGCACATTTGCTATCTGTCTTAAATTATACTTAGATAGGTAATACCTATCACGAGCCAAAATTTCTTAATTAAATTATTTTTGTCTATTAAATTAATTATTTTATTATAATTATAACAACTCAATGTCAAGTTTAAATTATTATTACATGAAAAGTTATTCATTGATAAACTTAAATCATACCTTATTTTATTTTTCTGTGGTCAAGCCTGTATGTAAGGCAATGTAAACAAGATAATTTTATGTACATTTAAAATATTTAGATTATCAATATATTTCAATAATAGATTTTTGCTTACATTGCATCTTCTCCAAACAAGAATTATTAATGTGCTATTAGGGCAAAGTTTACTAGCTAAATCTTTATTCATTATATAACTAAAGGATGCTCCAGGCATGCAATAATTACTGATCAGAGTTATTAAACATCATGCCCAAATTTTTTCCTATGTCATCACAATACATAATAACTTTTTTTTATTATTTACATTGCTTTTTAAGTTTATATCCTTTGTCACGGCACTGCCATAGAGTGTAGGTGAAAACAATGAGTCCTTACTGTTTACTTTGTTATTTACACACGACGAACCTGGTATGGAGCGCTGATACTCACTCCTATGTTTTATTAAGGAGTAAAAGCGCTCCTCATTATATTTACATGATTTTACCAGATCATTCATTGCCCATATGTGTTCTTTTATCTCATCTTGAGTCGATGCATATTTATTTGATACAATTTGTAGGGAGTTTTTAAGTGATAAAATTGTTGAATTTAGACACTCTATATCAGTCTCATAACAGTGATTCATATTTTCCACCTCAGTTGAATATATTTTTTGAGAGTAGCCAAAGTTACTCTTTATAACATCAGATATCTGCCAGTGAAAGTCTTATCCAAATTGATTCACAGGGTTTTGCGTGATGCGTGTTCAGACGGACATCGTGTTAGAGTTTTATATATAGATATAGTGTAGTGGCGGTTAAGGTCATGTAGTGGCGGTTAAGAATATCCACTACCTTATATCTTCCCGTGGGTGTCGTTAAAGGCGACAAAGGGAAACAGGCAGGATATGGGCAGCAGAATCTTCCTGATAACAACAAACTTGCAATAAAAAACTGCGGTTGCCAACTCGCTCGCCAAGCGTGGCAACTATGGCAAATACCCCACTTTGGGGGAGGTCTATGTTCAGCAGTGGACTTATGAAAGGCTGTAATGATGATGATGATGATATAAATATACATAGATCCTATTAATAGGACCAATTGTCTGAAATATACTACTTTATAAATCATAAGTCTTAATTTATTATATTTTTAAAAAATAGGGAAATTCTAAGTCTCTTCTTTGTATTTCCACTATTTTCTGTCTCAACAGATGTTTTACCATTACTTAATCCTTAGCGGAAGTATCGAGTAAACTTCTCGAGTATCTTCAATATTTACAGTATATACTGAATTAAAACTACTTTATTCAATTTTATTCCAAGGTCGATTAACTCATGAAGACAAAGGTGCTATCGATATGGATGCTGGATTCGCAACTGTCGAAGAATCTTCTGTAGGAAAAAAGAACATATATCGTGGTAAATATTATCATCTCTAATACAATGCTTGATTTTAATTGGTGTTTTTTTTTTCAAAGTATTTTTTTTTTACTTTGAAACCCTTTAAACAAAATCCTCTTACTTCTAGAGCTTCATCTTCCTTTTTACCCACCTAATCCAGGAAAGTAATGTGTAGATATTTCAGCATACAATAGTATTTACCGCTCAAATATAATTAACTGTAAATCATAATATTGATATTTACATCTTTTTAAACATAATAATTACAATAATAACGGTCGTGTTATTTCGGATTTGTTAACCAATACAGGCCGTTCGGCCTCATACAATATGCGGATCGGTCGAGCGACTGATCCGATTCTGTATCCTGTTAGGCTTTGTCACCAGGTGATACTATTGTAATGTATATATCTATGTGTGATATTGTTATTTATTTGTATTAATTGTTATGTGTGAGTTTCGTGATGACAAATGATTATTTTCAAGTGAGCAGATTTCCTCCGCAAAAAATGACAGACAGTTTTATACTGAAAAAAAAAACGTTATGGTTACTCCCGTCCAGTCCGCCGGTGATCCGTGTTGCTCTATGCTAGTAATATATTATACTATATTATTGTGTTGCTAATTTTGAATGACTAACCTTTTAGTATGGACTGAAAACGACATAGTGGCTCAGGCAGTGTTGTTCTTTATTGCCGGTTTTGATACTATTTCTTCTGCTATGTCCTTCGCGCTTCACGAAATAGCTATGCACCCCGAAGTCCAGCAGCGTTTGTACGAAGAGATCAAGGAAGATAACGAAAAAAACCGTGGATCTTTAAATTACAATTCCATACAGAATCTGAACTATTTGGACATGGTTGTTTCAGGTATATTGAAATATTGTGACGTACACTTATTTTTTACATATTTTTTAATACTAGCAATGCCTTTAACATTACTAATATTCCCATCAACTACTTCAAATAAGCTATATACGCCTGTGTTAGAAGTGGCTAATGAGAGTAGTCTAAGGTAGGAGGTAGGTATCAGTATCGTTTTATTACTCCTTAAAGATCTTATCACTATTTATAGCACCATCAGTTTTATTTTGGAACTTTACACATTCGTGGTCAAAAACTTTATCTTTTTTATGATAAATATGTTCTTATAGCATTTGTTGTTTATGTATTTTATGTGTAACTATGAATATTTCATTTCTGAAATATTATTTTCATTATAAAGAGAATATTATCGTCACGCCTTTAATCTCCGAATTGGTAGGCAGACTCCAAAACGCAGTACGCTACTCAGAGGTTTAACAAAAAAAAAAACAGTTGACAATAGATGGAATGTAAAATAAGTGATAGGATAACCCATCGCCTACACAACCACAATCCTAATATTTTTTTTATAGTATCGGGTGACAAACGAGCACACAGTCCACCTGATGGTAAGTGGTTACTGTGAGCCATAGACATCTACATCTATCCTCAATAAAGACTCAAGATGCAGATGCGTTGTCACCCGTGAGGACTAAGATGGAATGCCTCTTTGCCAGTAAAAAGGGTCTCCGGTTCTCTACACTCACCATACGAAACACAGCAGCGTTAAGCTGCTATTTTACGCTGGTTTTCTGTGAGAGCGTGGTCCTTCCCCGGTCGAGCCGACTCATTCGTGCTACAACCATAATATAGCTGCAGCATGGCTCTACCACGTATGATACCACTATATCTCATTAGTTGCTTTTTACGATAGTAACACAGTTGGCATATGATTTTTTGTTGTAAGCTTTTTTTCTTTTTTTTATAGGATAAGGGTGACAGACGAGCACACAGTCCACCAGATGGTAAGTGGTTGCTGTGACCCATAAGTAGGCGTGAATTGGGGCTTCTGCGTCACTTGCTCTCGCATCGCTCGAGCTACTTGCCGCTGAAGACCCCAATTCTCTCCAGTATAGGTGCAAAGTTTTAGTATCAACAAATTAACGTCTACATACTCACAGTTCTATCCTGCGGGAACAAGTTTACTTCCACTTCCAGTTGAGTTATTGAGCATTATATTTAGAGCGTTTGCGAGATACTGATGATATTGCCGCATCTATATTATTAATTTCTGATAATACAACTTGCTTAGCCTAATTTCATTGTGGTTAGTGCTAATAAACGTTTTTAAGCTTTTGCATAGCTTTTATCGAGGGCTTTGAGCGCGGCGACTGAATTAAGAAATTCCGTAACGAAAAACAAAACCTAAGACCCAAAACCTAACATCGTAAATCCATTATAATAAAGATATTAATTAATTTGCATCCATCCGCTAACTAAATAAAATGATGTGTCTTAACTGGATTGAAGAGCGTCTCCCACCCTCCCTCAATTGTATTCGAATATACAGTCGTTTAATATCAAGCAATAAGCGGCTGATATAGTTCATATTTAGAATTTCTTTATTTTATTATTTTATTTACGGCTTTTATTTCGATTTTCGATTTTATCTGAATTTGAATTTAAATGTTTTTAGTTTTATTTCGATTTTAACTGAAAGCAAGAACACATAGATAAGTAACACTGATTAAACTATTAAACTCAGTTTATTATAATGAAGTATAGTTCAGATTTAGAATTTCTTTATTTTATTATTTTATTATGGTTTATTATTTCGATTTTCGATTTTATCTGAATTTGAATTTAAATGTTTTAGTTTTCTATTTCAATTTTAACTGAAAGCAACAACACATAGATAAGTAACACTGATTAAACTTAGTTGGATTCAAAACTGGAAGAATGTTGTGATAATCTTCTTTGATACATGATGCCAACTGGGTAACAGCCTTCCACGTTGGGGTTTTCTCACCGACCGCTGATTCAAAGCTGATCAGAGAGTTCTGCCAGCGGGTCGGTTGATGGAATAGCCTCCAACTTGCGGAAGTTAGAGATGCGCACTTCGATGTAATATTCTCCTCGCTTCGAAGGCTCGTTCCGGTGCATATATCCCAAACCTGTTCGAAATGATAAGTAGCTTTTTAAAATCCTCGCTCGGATATGTTCAGAATCTTCATCCCGGAAACAAAAAAAATACTATTTAAACAAAAGCATACTGATAAGCAATGAACAATATTTATATTCTCTCCTACCCCGCATAAATATATTTTTATACGATGCTCATAACATGACTTAGTAGTCCAATTCACTAACAATTGTATCAATCACATCGATCGTCTAATAATAAAATTAAATACGTTTTAAAAAAAAATTAACCTATGACAGATAATTTATTCACAACATTCAATCAAATAGAAACTGATTTTTCATCATGTGAATGGTAACTCAAACTATTAAAATTAAATAAGATTTGCTTACCTCAGAATCTGGTAAAACTTTTGATTTACGTTTCCTGCTGGTCGAAGCTGGGGTGAGTGATAATGATTTATCAGCCTCAGATTCCGACTCGCTTCCTACACTTACTAGGGAGACTAAGTGTTACGTACATACTTGCTGTCTCGGTGATAATGCTGAACACTTCCAGGTCTAGTAGACTGTGGAAAACACGATGCAACTAATGGTTAAACACCTCCCAACGTTATATTTTATACCCTACATTATAGCGCTATCCCTACTATCAAGAAATAAAATCAAGAAATATTTCATTTGGTAACTTTAGCATTGACCCGTATTAATGTTATTTGTAAGGAATATTTTTACTTATTAACATTAAATGCTCATATGTGAAAAACACTTAACATAAATGTTTACATGCGATGTCAAATCAACGTTGCGTTGTAAGCCGAAAACGCTATTGGCGCCAGCCAGACGCTGTAATAGGATATGACAGTGTTTTACAGGTAAACGTGTGATTTCACAATAATATAGAAATGGGTCAGCATATAGAGGTCAATGTACTTATTAAATTTAGATCCATTATAAATATATCTTTGTTTGAAATTAATGCTTTTTGAAGAAAAAAAACTTACAATTTTCAATCTTAAACTGAATTTTATACTATTCGTAATATCTATAGATAAAATATAGTCTGGAATAACACCCAGGCGTTTGTTGTAAAAGCGTATATATTGCCTACCCATAAATTAATTACTAATTCTATAAAGTCTAAAAACTGGTATTACAAGCATATGTTTGTTCCTAGTGTTTAAAAATGAACATATTTTTTTCTTATGAAAGCTATTTATGTTTTTATGTACATTACATTTTCATAAATATGTTTCGATGCTAAGTTAATATGTTTATTTCCTTAAAATTTGTCTCTAAGGGACTCTTTACAATTTAAGTTATAAATCATCCGTATGTCTTTTGCAAACAAATATGACTTCAATGTCAGTCGCATTATCCCATAGTAAGATTCCATAAGAAATTACGCTATGAAAGTAACTACATGCTTATCTTATTAATTACATTTGTACGTGGTAGAACCATGCTGCACCTATACTAATAGTATAGTTGTAAAACGAATGAGTCGGCTCGACCGGGAAAGGACCACGCTCTCACAGAATACCAGCGTAAAATAGCAGCTTAACGCTGCTGTGTTTCGTATACCGATACCCTCCGTGTCGCCTTTAGGTAAAATCGGCATATTTGATCCCACTTTTGACACCAATTGTTATGAGCTTGGGGTTCGAGACAATTAAAACTGCCAATTGAATTACCAAAATTGACATTTTAATTACAGAACACTAATTACAATTTAAAACCACACTAATAATAAAACACAATTGCAAGTGATCAGTACACTTTAGTTCGCAGTAATTTCGCTTCGAAGTATTCGCTTATATCGCCAATTCAATACTGACATGGTCGTGGTCTATACCGGCCTTATATAGGGCTTTAGATAGTTTCCAGAACCTTCTACTGTAGAAATATCTAGTATGTTCCAATACATATCGGTCCCAAAATTTCTAGAAGGATCTTGACTCTCCTAGTTCTGTTACTCGATACTAGAGGGCGCTAGTGGTAACTAGTGTTGCCATGTACAAGACATTAATAGTGGCGCGCAACACTAGTATTAAAAATAATAACTAGATGAGGCGCTAATGTATCTATTATAGACGCAATAACTTTAACGGAAATCCCCCACAGATCCGCAGTTTTCTTAACATCAATAATTTTAAAATATTTTACAATATCTTTTGATGACATTTTATGAAATGTAAAATTATATGTACACGCATTTACATTTTGTTTAAGTAATGATTCGGCGACGGTACGAGAAGAGTTCAGTAGTTAAGATCGAAATATTAGTAAAATATTTCTCAAAAACCATTGCAACGTCCTGATCTGATTTAGTTAATTTTTTGTTAACACTACTGGTAGTTTGAATTGCGAGAGCTGATCTTACCAGACTCGCTATTAATTATACTCCACATCAATTAAATTTTATTAGAAGCCGTCTTAATTTTGTTGCTCAAATGCAAATACTTGGCTGTACACTCTTTTAAATATATAAGAATATATTTTTACATATTCCCTAATTACTATTATAGTCATTCATAGTTTTCAATATGTTCATTGTTTATGTTCATTTATGTTACACAAACAAATGTATAACTTCAACAGTGAGGATAACTAACATAAGAAATTCTGTCAACTTTCAGAGGTGCTTCGAATGTGGCCTCCAGCTGTTGCATTGGATAGACTTTGTACCAAAGATTACAACTTAGAAAAACCACACAAACAAGCCACGCAAGATTACATAGTAAGTAACTGTATTGTTACATTAAGTTAAATGTATACTACATTATTTTCTGCATAACGAGAAATTCGTATATACTATTGAATCAGGTACAATATATGATAACACCAAAATATTTCTTAATCACATACCGCTTTAACAAATACGCGTAGACCACCCAAAAAGTTATGTTATTTTATTGCATTTATTGTCTATATATCGCATGTATTGATATTATATTTTGTATAATTATATTGCACCACCTACCCAGTATTCATTGTTTATTCCTTTACACCCTTGGTTGCCTGGAAGAGATCGCTATATAGCGATAAGGCCGCCAAATTGTTCATTTAACCTGTCTATTGTTATGTAATTTGTTTATTTGTTTGTGGTGTACAATAAAGTATATTCATTCATTCATTCATTCAAAGTTGTTCAAATGGTAGTGGATCATCTTAAGCATCATCTACATGGCTAACATTAAAATATAAATTTTAAAATATTATTTCATTAAGAAATTTTATTGCAATTATCGTTATTACTGATTTTAACATATTATTTTTCAATTAAAAAATCAAGCAAATTACTATATCAACCAGATTTGATGGCAATGCCCATTTAATTATTTTAAATAATCCATTATTAACTTAGAACAAATTTTGTTCAGGTTCATAAAGGTGAATCGGTTATGATTCCCGTGTGGGCGATTCACCACGATCCTAAATACTACCCAGACCCGGAGAAATTCGATCCGGAGCGATTCTCCGAAGAGAACAAACACCTTATCAAACCGTTTACCTATCTTCCATTTGGTCTTGGCCCTAGGAATTGTATAGGTGAGTGTTTTTTTTTCTACTTTTTTGAGGCTTTTATCTTTAGAGATATGCCAGCCCATTGTGCACTATCTAAGAGGCTTACATCTGAGGATTTGTGACTCAAAGCTCATGAAATATCCTAGCGAAAACTGGTAAAGGTTTCGAGAGTATAGTCTGAGCCATACCCATGTCTTAGGTGAGTATGTAGAAATTAAGAAAGGTAATTTATCGAGTACTATCACCATAATTTCCAGTATTTGCCACGCCATGGGTCCTGTGGTCGAATAGCAATCTAAGCTAACATCTGTGCAGACACAACTTCTGTTTTTATTCTCTCACGGTAGCGAATTTGTCTCAATCAGCACGCAAGAGAGGCCGTTACTTGTCTGTATATTATCAGACGTAAAGTAACTTTGACTCTACTGCCCTGTTGTTGCTATATTAAAGCACCACTGTTTCAACTCGACTGGATAAGGACCACGCTCTCACAGAATTAAATAGCAGCTTATAATTGTTGCGTCTCTTATAGTGATTGTAGAGAACTGGAGATCGCTTTTATTGGAAATGAGGCATTCCATCTTAGTCCTCAGGGGTGTCAACGTATCTTTTTTTTTTATTCTTAATTGAGGAGAAATGTAGATGACTGTGGGCCACAGCATCCTTGTACTAATGTGGACTATGTGCTCGTTAATCACTCTTTTCAATAAAATGCATATTTATCGAAAACTCCCCATTCTGACTTTTCACTGCTAGTTTGATAGAAGTGTATTGTTTTTAATAGGTTCAAGGTTTGCGTTATGCGAGGTGAAGATAATGCTGTATCAGCTTCTCCTACACATGGAGTTATCACCTTGCGAGAAGACCTGCATACCAGCGAAACTCTCCACGGGTACTTTCAACGTTACCATGCAAGGCGGACACTGGTTCAAAATGCGATGTAGAAAATCAATAGAATAGATTAGAGTTAGATTTGTTTGTACAGAAAACACTAAAAAATGTGAAATAATAACTTAAACATAATAATGCGATGGAACTAATTTTGCGGATTTTATAACGGGTTGTAAAATAAACGATCAAATCCGTAAAAAATACCGTAAAATATTTTTATTAAGCCTTATAGTATACAACCAATGACGTGCCAAATTAAACAGTCCGCACTCGGCATGGTGTTGCGGATTTAACCATAACGATGATGTTCAGTAAATATACACCTAGTTGCATTGAGCACTCCTTTGTTATAAACAGAATTATATATAGAAATCTGTGTATACGTATTAAAAAGTCTGTGTGAAATATCGAAATAATTTTTCAACTATTAATCGATTACTCAAAAAAAAACCAAATTTTCGGATAAAATATACACAGCGTAAATCCCTCCTGGAACTATTTTCTATTTGTTCGTCAAGTTTTATCACAATCGACTTAGCCATTCCGAAGATTAGCCCAAACAGACAGACAGACAAAAATGTTAAAAATGGCAAGTTTTGTTTTAATAGCGTGCAAATAAAACCCAGAGCTGTATTGAAGTCACTTATTTAAGTGTTACAGATAGACACTTCAACTTTATTTATATGTATAAATTTCACAGCACGCTAACAATCTAAATTCAATCCCCACCAGAACCAAAAAAAATTATTTTCAATTTCACGTGGCGATTAACGGTCGACGACGATGACGAACTTCGAAGTTAAATGCTTACATTTTACAGAACAGTTATAGTAAGAATAAGGTATTTTTTAAATATACTCGTACTGGTTTTAATAAAAATGTAAAAATAGTTATAGCATTGTTTTAAATAACTATCACATTGACTTCCTTGACGATTACTATAACATATGCCGTGGGAGAGATTTTAGTTTTGAAGAATTTCACTTCCTTTCAAGTGATGTTTTCTAATTCAAGTAAACGATCTCTTAGATTTTAAAGAGGTACCCTTGAATGCAGTATGTGATACGCCAAAAAAGTTACACATTCAAACCCTATAATAATAACTCAACAACTCTTTTATTTTTTTATAAAAATTGGCAAACGAGTATGTGCCTCACCTGATGATAAGTGACTACCGCTGCCAACTGTGATAGGTACCCAGAAAAAATACATAAATTATAAAATACAAAATAATAAATATACTATTTTAGCGTACTGATCCGAAGTCCTTTAAAGGTTACTCTGATTCTACTGCGGATAATTATTACGAAATCAGTGGAAGATCACATCTCATATCCACATAATATCACTGGTAACTAAAATTAATAGTAATTGCTTTTGAAGTATTTGTTTCGGTAGCGTAATGCTGTAGTATAATATACAGCTGTATCTCGAAAGGGAAGGACCACGCTTTATAAGAATATCAGCGCAAATTGCTTCTTAAATGTTTCGTCGTTCTCCAGAAACAGTCGCAAGGCATTTAATGAGTGGGCGACAGTAGGAATTCATAAAAGCAGACGAAGGTTATATGACCTTTACCATGAAAGATCGTATAATCTTTCCGATGCTTTTAAAGAATATGTAAAAAATTATTCTAAAATGTTTAAAAGAGTTTGCTCCACAGCCAAATCATTACATATTAGTAACAAAATTAAGACAGCTAAGAATAAAATTAAAATGACGTGGAGTATAATTAACAGCGAAACCGGTAAAGAGAAACCTCGTAATTCAAACTATCAATTAAAAATTAATAATGAATTGACTAAATCAAATCAAGAAGTTGCAGCGGTGTTTGAGAAATATTTCACTGATGTTCCTATCTTGACAACAGAGTCATTGAATGCTTCTCTAACTGTCGCCGAATCATTACTTAAACAGAATGTTAATACCTGTTTAAAAGAATTTAGATTTGAAAAAGTATTACCGCATAATATTGTAAAATACTTCAAAACCATTGATGTAAAGAAAACCGCAGATTTGTGGGAGATTTCCGTTACAGTGATTGCGTCCATAATAGATTTAATTGCACCTCATCTTGCTATTATTTTTAATACTTGTATCGATTCTGGTGTGTTTCCTGATTTAATGAAGTATAGTAAAGTAATACCTTTATTTAAATCTGGTAGTACATTGGACCCCGCTAATTATAGACCTATTTCTGTACTACCAACTCTCAGTAAAATTTTTGAAAAAATAATTTTGGATCAATTGTTAATTTTTTTTAATACAAATAAATTACTTCATAAAAATCAATTTGGTTTTACAAGGGGTCGCTCGACGTCTGACGCCGGTGTTGAGCTTATGAAATATATTTTTAATGCCTGGGAGAATTCACAAGATGCCTTAGGTATTTTTTGTGACCTTTCCAAGGCTTTCGATTGTGTTCATCATGATACATTAATCAGGAAACTACAACATTACGGTGTAAAAAATTTGGCGCTTAAACTTATTACTTCATATTTAAGTAACAGAACTCAAAAAGTCGTCATTAATGGTAAATGTTCCTCCGGATCAGTAGTATCAATGGGCGTTCCTCAGGGCTCGATTCTTGGCCCATTCCTGTTCTTAATCTATATTAATGACTTACCTTATCTTGTAGGGGACAATCACGATATAGTATTATTTGCTGACGATACCTCTTTAATTTTCAAACTGAAACGGCAGTCAATTAAATATGACGATGTAAATAATACTCGATCGAAACTAGTACATTGGTTTAAGGCTAACAATTTGCTCTTAAACGGCAATAAGACAAAATGTATTAAATTTACAATACCTAATGTAAAACATTCGAAAACCAATGTGCTCTTAAATGGGGAGGAGTTGAGTCTTGTGGATACCACTGTTTTTCTCGGTATTACTATTGACGCGAAACTTCAATGGGGCCCCCATATATCTAAATTAGCAAGCAGACTTAGTTCTGCAGCATATGCTGTAAGAAAGATTAGAAGTCTCACAGATGTTGAGACAGCTAGGTTAGTGTATTTTAGTTACTTTCATAGCGTAATGTCTTATGGAATTTTGCTATGGGGTAATGCGACTGATATTGAAGCTATATTTGTTTTGCAAAAGAGAGCCGTACGGGCGATTTATAATCTAAATTGTAAAGAGTCCCATAGAGAAAATTTTAAAGAAATAAACATATTAACTTTGGCATCGCAATATATTTATGAAAATGTAATGTATGTACATAAAAACATAAATAGCTTTAATAAGAATAAGGATGTTCATACCTTAAACACTAGGAACAAACATAAGCTTGTAATGCCACTTACAAGACTCCACAGAATTAGTAATTCATTTATGGGGCAATGTATACGCTTCTACAACAGAATCCCAGAACATGTTCAAAGTTTGTCAATAAACAAGTTTAAAAGTTTTATTAAAGAAAAACTGTACAAAAAGGGTTATTATAATATCAAGGAATACATGAATGAAAATAACCCCTGGGAATAAGGTGATCGCCACCATGCTGGTTCTATGAAAATTCATTTAAAATTGTATAAACAAAATTATTGTTAAGTGAAATTATGTTTAAAAAAAAAAGTCCCGCTGGGTTTCTTGCTGGTTCTTCCCAGGACAGAGGTATTTTCCGAACCAGTGGTAAATAAAATAATGACTTTCAATAAGTATTATATAATAATCCATATTGAATAAAAATCATTCTATTCTATTCTATTCTATTCTATTCTATTCTATTCGTATAGTGAGTAACAAGAACTAGAGACCCCATTTTACTGGTAACAGATATTCCATATTACGCAGAGGTGACAAGGCATCTGTATTTTGTTTCTTGATCGAGATGATAATAGATGTAGGTTTATGTTGGGCAAAGCATCACTTACTAAAAAGCTGATACTTTTGAACATTTACTAGCTTATGTTTTAGGCAAACTCTTGCATTGTACCTGAATTACAAGTGATTAAAATTGTATTAAATTTAATTTAAGCTTTTAATTTGCGTTTTTGCATAAAGTAATGGTTATTAGTTAGTCATATTTTAGTAAATGGCATAAGAAAACAAATACATTTATTATAACCATTTTACTGGTGACCTCAAATTAAAGGAAATAGAGGCTAACAAGGATGTATTGCCAATGAAAGCATTTAGGATTGGAATATAAAGCTCCGTTTTTAACCCCAACGACCCGCAACTATGGTTTGGCAAACTTGAAGATCAGTTCATCCTTTCTATATTACCCAAGACAATAAAAAATTCTACTACGTTCTGTCGTAACTGGAAACTCAACATACTGCTGAAGCCCGAGACGTAGTAGTATTTCCGCCAGCTACTGGGAAATACGAGAAGCCTAAAACTGAGTGGATACGGCGATTTGCTGCTTTGTAAGAGCGCAAAATCAAACAGCTCCTGATGCACGAGTAATTGGGTGATAAGAAACCATTGCAAGTTTTACGTAATTTGCAAATTTTTGCTGGACCAACTGTACTCACATATTTCACCCGCACTATTCGGCTTAATAGACTTCCAACTAATTTGCAAACCATATTCGCATCGCAAATGAATATAAACCTAGAGGAGATAGCAGAGCTGGCAGACCAAATAAATGACATCATACCAGTAATCAGGCAAGTAGCAAGAATAAATACTAATCCGTCATCTTCAACCACTTCAGTACAAGGTACGGTTAATTAGTTATTAACACATCGGATTGAAGAACTGAGTCGAAGACTCGAGGAATGGAGCTACGCGGCGGATGACGCTCACAGACAAGAAGCAGAAAACAACGGCCTAATAATCATTCCCAATCCCGCATTCGACCAAATAATCATCCACATTGCTGGTGTCACTAGAGGTTTAAAGATCGAGCAAGGAAATGCATTTTTATACGTGGTAGAGCCATGCTGCATCTATATTATGGTTGTAGCACGAATGGGTCGGCTCGACCGGGGAAAGACCACGCTCTCACAGAATACCAGCGTAAAATAGCAGCTTAACGCTGCTGTGTTTCGTATGGTGAGTGTAGAGAACCGGAGACCCTTTTTACTGGAAACGAGGCATTCCATCTTAGTCCTCACGGGTGACAACGCATCTGCATTTTGACTCCTAATCGAAGATAGATGTAGATGTCTATGGGCCACAGCGACCACTTACCATCAGGTGGACTGTGTGCTCATTTGTCAACCTTATCCTATAAAAAAATTCACCATGCAGCTACAAAAAAAAGTCGGTAAACAAATAGGGTAGCCATTAGAGGTGGCAGATGACTACCTATGTACATCGATCCGCCTGTTTATTACGGATCCTAAGTCTAAGATACAATATCTAATAGATACGGGTTCACACCTATGTGTTTTTGCTCGATCCGCTTTTCGGGAGCCACGTACAAAATCTAAGTATGAGTTATTTGCAGTAAACCGTTCCATAATTGTTACGTATGAATACCTTTTATTAACATAAGACCTTGGTTTATGTCATGCATGTTTAGGACCCTACCTACTCGGAATCCGCAGTGGATGAAAAGACAACCTCCGGCACATCAACGGCTTTATTATACGGAGAAGACCTGCGTCTACCTGGACAGTTCATTACCATCAGTTTAGATGAGGTAATAGATACGAGCAGCATTGTAAGCAGACTCCACTCACATGTTAGAAATCTGACGCTACCGCTAACATCTTGGCACACCAGTTCCAGTAGATCCTTCTTTGTACCAAAGGACCTGCAAAAGGATTCCCGTGCCTTCTTGCGTCAAAGTCCAATGCGGAGATCCCTAAAACCACCGTACCCGTACAAGGTTCAAGGCCGCGATGAGAAGACCATCGACATTTACATATAAGAAAAGAAGCAGCGGGTCACTATTGATCGTCACAAACCGACATTTGTTGCAAGAAACGATGCAATTGTAAACCAGAGACATTAGGTAGGCCAGAACAATGTCAACATGTCAAGAAGTGAGCGTTTAGACTGATTTTCTGATTACCTTCGACCGTAGCAACGGTCTTAGCAGAGGAGAGGTGCAGCGAGTACGCAAATACACTTTGAAGTTACGCACCCGCTATAACGCAGCCCACAATCACATCACTGTGACGTCACAGTCACCTGATGTCGAAAGATGTGATACATACCTCCACCTACGCATCGATGCAACAGTATGGCGGCTGGTGCACTTTTGTTCTGATGCATTATTGCAAAATGGCCGAGCGTGACCATTTTGTCTTGGGTTAAGCGGTTATCGTTTTTCGATCCCCCACTGCGCTCGCGCATAGTAAAGTGCAAAACGTATTTTGTATTTATATTTTTTATAAACGCTGATACTTTGGAACATTTATTAACTTCTGTTTTGGGCTTACTCTTGCGTTCTACTCGAGCTTTTAGTATTAATTTAGTAATAATTCTTAGTTATTCAAATTTATTAAGTGGCATAGGGAAACAAATCGTTACCACTTCAACGCTGTGTTTTTTATTTCCATAAAAAAGATGGCTTCTTCTTTGTCCTCACATCCTACCTTACGCGAGGTCTTTCCCAATACTGAGACGCCATTTGTTTCTCTGAAAATCATCGTCAACAGACAAACCCAACTCCTTAATATCTCACAGGATATTAACCATCCAGGTCGTTAGCGGTCTGCCGATTCCTCTATTTTGTGTAGCCATGGAAAAGCACTCACTACATAAACATTGGGTCTTCGCGTAATATGTACCTACCACCTTATCTTGAACTCCGAAAGAGTCGCGGTAATAGGCGCAAGTTTCAAACTTCCCCGTATAATATTATGTTCTGACTATGCCTATATAAAAGACAGAGGCGGTAAAAATAAATATATTCAATATCCAGACCTTAAAAAGCAGCAATAGCGAAGTATTTGTCGGCATTCGACAGGATCTCGTATCCATTGCTCATTATTGTTTCCTTTCTTTGGCAAGACAACGTCTTACGTTTTACGAACCTATAAAATCAGAATGCTATCTTTTTAAAAACGATACTTTTATGTATCTCACTGATTAAATCTGAAAGGGTCGAGTTTATGACAAAGTAAAGGTAAAAAGAAAAAAAACCGGATTGAATATTACAATAGAAACAAATCAACATTTTAAACTTGATATTCATCGTACTTTTAGACTGACAATGTCAATGTTTCATGTGTAATTTTAACACGCCTTTATTCCTTCAACATATAGTATGTATTATAAATTATTTGTTTGTTTTCACTTTAATGTAGAGTTAATACCATAATTAAGCAAGACAGATATAAACACATCAACTGAATCTAGGGATATTTTATATTTTATCAATTACCGGATATACTAAATATAAGAATGATAGGTTGTTTTTAGGTCTTTAATGAAAAATAAAAAACGTTTCGTAATTTTTTTTAAATAAAAATGTAAATTTTTTAATCGCCGTAGAAAATTAGTATGATAAACAATCATCATTTCTTCTTAAAAACTACAAATTTTGTTTAAAAATTTAAAAAAAACTTATGAACACAAATTATTAATAATCAATGTCCTCCTTTCCCCCGGACCGCGAAAGCGAACAGACGTGTCCTCCGTTGTCCGTGTCCATCGTTATTTGTATAAATAAAATAATTATTAAAAAAGTTCCTCAAAAATAAACTAAAAATCCGTGCGTGTACCAGGGCAACACACTCGTTACGTAGTAACATCCTACTTAATCGAAGAGGTAAGCCACGCTTTTTGTATACTGCCAGCATGTATACATTTGCTGCATAATTTTTGGCTCTAAACACCGCTTTTGCTCAAAAAGCGCCTGCTAATATAAAATAGCTAAGCTGTAGAAAATTATTATTGCTTTGCTAAACATATTTAAAATTCAAAATGCTTCGTTCACCTAATAAAGCAGGATCAGACTCCAATATCTCCAAACCACCGAAAACCCCTTCTTCGTTTGCGGTTTCAAGCAAAAAAATGTCACGATGAACTATATATGATATTAATAGTATAGTTGTAGCATGAATGGGTCGGCTCGACCGGGTAAAGACCACGCTCTCACAGAATACCAGCGTTAAATAGCATCTTAATGCTGCTGTGTTTCGTATGGTGAGTGTAGAGAACTGGAGACGCTTTTTATTGGAAACGAGGCATTCCATCTTAGTCCTTACGGCTGACAACGCATCTGCATTTTAATTCGCAAACGAAAATAGATGTAGATGTCTATGGGCCACAGCAACCACTTACCATCAGGTGGACTCTGTGCTCGTTTGACACCCTTATTCTATAAAAAAAACTCTCAAGGAATGACTTTATTTCGTTCAAGGAAGAAGTAATGCAAATGCTGAAATCATGAAAAACTGATCACAAAAACATGATCTAAAATGAAAAATAGTCTTACAATTAGGTAGAGCCACGCGGCAGCTTTTGCTGTTGCACGGATAGGCCGGCTCGAACCGCGGTAGTACCACGACCTCATAGAAAACCAGCGTGAAGTAGAGGTTTACCTCTGCGTTTCGCTTGGTGAGTGCAGGTGGCCGGAGGCCTTTTTTACTGGAAATGAGGCATTCCATCTTAGTCCTCACGGGTGACAACGCATCTAAGAGGATAGATGTAGATGTCTATGGGCCGCCGCAACCACTTACCATCAGGTGGACTGTGTGCTCGTTTGTCACCCTTATCCTATAAAAAAAAATTATCAAGAAGAAACAAAATACAGACATAGAAAAGTCACTTGATATTATATCCCTGAAATATGAGGATATGCAAAGAAAATAGTAAAGCTTGAAAAACAGTGTAAAGATAACCATAAATATTTTATGTATCTCGAAGAAAAATTTGGGGAACTCGAAACAGCAGAAGAAATAGCATAGAGATACGTAATATTCCTGACAAAGAAAAAGAAATTTATCGCAATTAGTGATGCACCTCCCGAAAACTTTAAATATTCATTTACAATTGTGTGATGTTAAATGTTTCGTGGCCCCGGAAAAAAGGGTTCCATCAGACCCCTGATTGTTGAATTAGCAAACATCTCAAAAAGCAGACAAAACTTAGCTGTGTGAAATCCTTTAATAAGAACAACCCTCGTAAAAAACTTAATGTGTCACATTTTGGTATAAATATTAGTGCTGCTCCAGTATACGTACCCGAATACCTAACCGAAGAAAATATACTACTTGGTACGCCAGTATTCAAAAAAAATTACAAGTTTTGGTGGACTGCGAACGGAAAAGTTTTCAAACGAAAATCAGACGGAACACCTTCAATATTAATTAGAAATGAAGCCCGATTTGAGGATCTAAAATGTGAATGACTTGATATTGCTTCATTGTGCCTTAAAATTCTTTTTAACTTTTCCTTACGTTACTGAATGTTAATTTGAAAGTTTATTCCTTCGTTTTTCTTATTGATTATTGATTGATTTTGATTGAATTATATGGTTAATTTTAAAATTTAGGTTCTCAACACAAACACTACACAAACTTACAAACCAACAAATAAAACATACTACACACAAATATTTACACTCACTCATCAGACTTGTCAATATTCCTACACTATTAACAATTAAACATTCCATAAAAACTTCATTATTCTTGATAATCATTCATCATAATCAACATAATATGCATAATTGCGTTATAAGATCTTGCTTTGAATTATATACGCTATTGCACCTCAAACGCTGTACCTACTGACCATTACAAAACGTATGCCCGTAAACTAG
Organism: Parnassius mnemosyne; assembly: GCA_963668995.1. NCBI lineage: Eukaryota > Metazoa > Arthropoda > Insecta > Lepidoptera > Papilionidae > Parnassius > Parnassius mnemosyne. Next base: position 66,430,220 of record CAVLGL010000093.1, read on the forward strand.
AACTTAAAAATACCTTAATTATAAAATTTTTTTGCTTATCTTATTAACTACACCCATTCAATACAGTCTATTGTTTAAATAAACAGTACAATCTTATTTTCTTACATATACTAATTATACGTCTTAAATGTTAATATTAAAAATGGCGAATAATATTAACTTATACTTCGACAATACGGTCTGTATTGTGTGTACTGAGTGCACATTAAGTGAAACCTTGTATTGTACTCCGGAAGAGGCTAAGCATTACATGAAACTACAAAACAAAGTCCTAAAGATAATAAATCAAAATATAAGATGGATAAATTGCAACTTTTTTAGTCTACAGACCTCACTTGACCGAATCTCATTTGATTGCGATGTGTTGGTTTTAATAGAGTGTTGGTGGCATTGCTCAAGTAATCAAAATATCCCTTATATACAGCACTACACTATGTACAAAACTTGAAAATATCAAAATCAAAGTGATGGGGTAATTATTTACATTAAATCATGTTTCTTGGTAGATATTGAAGAAATAAATTTTAACAATGCGGCGTCTGGACTAATCGCTACGATTGACTCTGATAGAGTGCTTATTTGCATTTATCGACTACCATCAAATGAAATCATAAATGAGTTTCTTTTGATACTCAACGCTACACTTACACCGCTTTCCAAATGTAAGACATTAATAATAACTGGAGATATAAATCTAGATATAAAATCTTCTTTTTAGATACACGCAGCCATGAATATCTTAATTGTCTCGCAAATCATAGCCTTCTTCCTGCTCACACCCTCCCAACCAGAGGAGAAAACTGCATTGATCACTTTATCTTGCGCACCAAATACATGGCTGTAGCTTTGGTTTCCAACACTATATATCAAAAAAATAACAAATATATACCACAATAAACTAGCATCATGTCAGTTTGTTACACAAGCAATGTCTCTAAAGCAATCATGTAATAATGTTAACAATTTTTTTATTGATGTTGGAAAGGAGCTTGCGTACAATATAATCAAATCTAATAATTTACCTCAGTTTACATTTTTACAATCTTTTACATGTATTTCTTCTTCTGTACTTGAAAAACCTAATACCGATGAAATAATTTCAATAATAAAAACTTTAAAGTCTAATGTTGCTGCTGGTTGGGATGGCATATCTCCCGCTATACTATAAAGTTACTCTACTACACTAGCACCTATGCTAAGCCAGCGAGCAAGGGGGCTTTACTCGACGCTTCTCTGCGTAAAAGACTTAAAAACGAGGATATACGCAGTAGAACAAGAGTTAACGACATGGTCCAAAGAATTAGTATGCTGAAGTGGCAATGGGCTGGCCATATAGCTTGAAGAATCGACAACCGATGGGGAAGAAAGGTTCTTGAGTGGCAGCCTCGTACCGGCAGACGAAGTGTAGAGCGTGACGACCTGGTAAGACATGCAGAAAGTAAATGGATGCAGATGGCTCAGGTCCATTTAACTGTCGTAACATACATAACTTAAGTACTCAACTTAAGTATTTAACGGTCAGTCACCGTAGAGTCTACATCACCTGAGGATGCCTCGTGTAGAGGCGAAATACGTGTCGTATTGTCGTCAGTGGTGGTCTTTTCTAGTGTAGTGGTGTTGGGAGTAGTGGTGCTGGGATTAGTGGTGACGGGCATAGCGCACGCAATTGAGGGAGGGCGGGAGGTGCTCTTCATACTAGGTAAGACACATAATTTTATTTTATATAGCGAATGTTTGCGAAGTAATTTTTAAAAGCTTTTTTTAAAGCTTTTATATAATGGATTTCCGTAAAGTAACGCCTGATTCTATTAATTATAATATTCACTAGAGCAATCGAAAACCGTTAGTAGTGCTTTATAATTATTTTAAGCTAATGAATCTCTTTTATAAAAAAAGGGCTTAAAAGGTAAATAACATTAAATCGTTCCTATTTTACTAGTATCAAGTACACATCAGTCCATTCCTTACCTTATTAATTAATCCCTCCCCGCTTGGAAAAGGTTTACAATACTTATATAAACATACCCGATACAAGAGATTCGCTCCCCCAAATATAAAAGAATGTGGGAAAGGCACACGACTCCACACACGCCGTGTGCGGTGGGTGCCATCCAAACAAGGCACTCCTTCCGAAGAGGAAAGAATAATTAGAAAATAGTCCACAGCAAAATAACTGGCAAACCAGTAAAAGTGAGTTTGGTCCCTTATTAGAGCGTAAGCACAAACATCAATCGAAGTCGCGGATGTCAATGCGTGTAAACGCCATATAGAATACGATTAAATACCGCCACAGTGAATGTACGTCACACGGTTTAGACACACGTCGAAATAATAGGCACACTGGCCATAAAAATCCTCCCTTTTTGAGCGTCACTACCCGCCAGACTACCATTCTTGCAGACATGATGGTAGTGTAAATAATCACCAGCGATTGCAATGTCTGCACGACTTCTAACCGTAGAGCGTGTCATGATTCTACTACCCATCTCAAGGGAATGGTGTCCCACGTTGGGCGGCTTTCGGCCGCAGCTTTGTGAGTCCCCTATTTCAACCTACCACCTACATGAGGTCGACACAAATACTCCACTACCAACCAATAAAACGGTAGATATAGAAAAAGACAGTTATAAAATAATAACAATTCATTTAATGTCATTAGAAAGGAAACAAAAGTGAGAAATTTACAGAGATAATTTATTGTTGTCACATAACGAAATGGATGTTGGAAAGTCTACAGCCCTATTATCAAGCGGTCCGCTTGGGCAAAGCTACTTAGGTGCGAGTCAAACCAAGACGCAGAGCAGACCACATTGCGATTAGGCTCGTCTAACAACCATCGCAGAGACGCAATGCTGTAAAACGCAACAAGCATCAATACCACTACCGGCAGGCTCACACCATCCCAAGGTTCTTCATACAATCCTAGCAGAAATTCTCATCCGCATATCTCCATCGACCAGTACCACACGATGCGTCGAATCAGGCGTAGCACATCCGTAAATCCATCACGAGATTTAATACCGCAACTAGCAGCAGTAATCAGTGCAACTTTGACGTGCAGTTTCGTGGTCACTTGGAAGAGAAGGCCAAATTGGCCTCTAAAAAGCTTGGCGTGCTTAGCAGAGCGGGACAGTATTTCATGCCAGCTCAACGCCTGCAACTTTACAAGGCCCAGGTTCGGCCTCACATGGAATACTGTTCCCATCTCTGGGCTGGGGCTCCCCAGTGCCAGCTCCTTCCACTTGATCGCATCCAGCGCAGAGCGGCTCGAATCGTCGATGACCGAGTCCTTTCCGATCGGCTCGACTCATTGGCACTGCGAAGAGATGTTGCATCTCTTTGCATTTTCTTTCGCATTTACCATGGGGGGTGCTCTGAGGAATTGTTCGGATTAATCCCCGCCGCCAAATTTCACGAACGCACATCGCGGCAAAACTCCCGATACCATTCACACCATTTGGATGATTGGCGGTCCACCACTGTTCGATTTAGAAGATGTTTTCTTCCTCGCACAACTTCCTTGTGAAATAGTTTACTATTAGAGATTTTTCCGGACCGATACGACTTAGGGACCTTCAAGAAAAGAGCCTACTCCTTTTTAAAAGGCCGGCAACGCATCTGCAATTCCCCTGGTGTTGCGGTTGTTCATGGGCGGCGGTAGTCACTTACCATCAGGTGAGCCGCATGCTCGTTTGCACCCTCTCCTATAAAAAAAAATGGATGGCACCCCCACATAACACACTTACTTGATCAAAATCGACTTTGGAAATAAAATTGTTAATGTTGTTAACCAAAAATAGCACTAAAGTATCAATTGTAGTACACTACTAAGACGCCAGTAACCATATACCCATGTCTAGGGCTATTACACTAAGACATGGAGTTGAGTATGCCTGTTGCACTTAAAAGTACCACCAAGCAGACTCTCTGATCCGAAAGATCGATCCGAAAGGCGACGTACCACAAGGTATAACACTATGCGGTAAGACGCCACCCATAATCGGTATTGGTGCGCGATTTCCACGGGCAAGCCGTATTGCTACACCAAACCTGCTCATCATTGGCACTAAAATGATATATCTAGGACATATTGGTTATCGAGTCTACGTTTACCGCGATCTCGGTCACGGTGAATCAGTCTACACGACACTATAATAATATATTTCAAATCCCTTTTCCCTCAAATATGTAAAATCATTATCTATCAATATAATGATTTTACATATTTGAGACCTTCCACATGTTTACTTTATTTCATAGATCTTATTTTCATATGTCTTTTATAAATGGGACTTCAAACCGCAACTTTGTACTATTATATGACCTTAATATGGGACTATTACATTGTACAACGGAACTGCGGTAGTTGATTTCGCCCGAACACCTCATACATATGTCTGACTCATGATATGCGTCTCGGGCAGATCTCTGTCTTCCTATTTCATTTATAAATGGGGAACTTCAAGCCCCAACTTTGCTATTATAATGCTTAGGCATCTCAGAGACCTTCTATATTATTGCTTTTGTATCATAGATCTAACTGTCATATTTACTTAATATGGCCGAGCCCGACAACCTCATATATGTATATCTGCTTGCAGGTATGCATCTCCGGAAGATCTCTTATAAAATGTATGAGAAAAATCAAACCCCTTGGATTTGGTTCTAATTTTGTATGTAGGTTGTATACGTTAAATCCAATACGCAGAAAGTTATTTTGAGGTTTTAACAAAATAAAATTCAATCATTACATGAACACGCTCTAATATTGCACGTTTACGCTTTTTTACTTGGAAATATTTCGACCCGTTTCCCAACATAATATAAACTTATAAGTGTTATTTATCTGTATTATTGTAGTATAATCAACTTGTATTTTTATTACTTAATACATTTTGAATATTACTTGAAGCAGAGTTTTAGTAAATTTAACGATTTTTTAACGACAATATGAACCTTTTACTTTACTATAATACGTAATGTTCGAATTGAATGTACGTTATGCTTATTAATGTATTTTACTTGTTCAAATTATAGATTCAAATATAGATAAATATTTTTAAATTATTGTTCAAAATCCTGCTTTTAAGATATTTTATGTAGAAATCAACTATTATTTATTATTAATAATAATTCGCCGTCACAATATGCAAATGGAACAGGGTAGGTAGAACAAAGGAGTTTTTTAATATGTACTACTGGTAGGAGAAATATGAAGTATTATCCAGTGAGGACACCTATATTTTGGTCAGAAAGTCCAAGGCTGGCTTTTCCGTCTTCAGATGGTAGTACACAGCGCTTAGGTTCGAGTGAAGTTCCCTGATGTTGCAGATATTCACGGATAGAGTGAGCGGAATTTCGCCACCCCCAGAAAATGTGGGAACCCTAAGCACCCACGCTCAGGAGGAGTGAAGTAGCTTGGTCATGGATGCTCGGCGAGTAATCCTCCATTACTAGAGGTGATGGCACCCTCCTGAATTAGTATCTCATTTAATTTCGCTATCATATTGATTTGATATTGCCTCCAGCCTCCTGCAATTACCAAACGATACGCACAAGTAAAGCTTCTACTTCACGCTGGCATTCTGTGAGATCATTGTATTTCCCCTCGAGCTGGCCCATCTGTCCAAAAGCAGAAGCTGCCGCGCCTCGTACTACCAGTAAGCGAAGTGCAGGGCAGTCGCCCACAAGATGGAGTGACGAAATGGTAAGAGACTGCATCAATTGACTTCCCCAATTGGTGCAGGTCACTCAGGACCGGGATTTGTGGCATTCCTTGGATGATGCCTATGTTCAGCAGTGGAGAGACAGCTGTAAAAAATAAACATATATTATATCAGACCAGTAAAGAAAGATAGACAGAGCAATACGTACATTTTAAATAACGTCAAATCCATGCTCAAATTTTTATCACACACACAAGCATACATCTTCCTTTTTTCGTTCTTAAAGAATGGGAGGGTAAAATATGTTGTATTTTGATAAAAATTTTAAATACATATGTGTGCGTAAGTGCATGCTCTTACAATAAGTTAAGCATGGTTTTTGCGTCACATAAATGTTATTTTTATAGTGTAATGATTACAAAAGAGCACACAGTTCAGCTGGTGGTAAGTGGATTTTTTTATATAGGATAAGGGTGACAAACGAACACACAGTCCACCTGATGGTAAGTGGCTGCTGCGGCCCATAGACATCTACATCCATCCTCTATTAAAAATCAAAATGCAGATGCGTTGTCACCCGTGAGGACTAAGATGGAATGCCTCATTCCCAGTAAAAAAGGCCTCCGGCCACCTGCACTCCCCAAGCGAAACGCAGAGGTAAATCTCTACTTCACGCTGGTATTCTGTGAGGTCGTGGTACCACCCCGGTTCGAGCCGGCCCATCCGTGCGACAGCAAAAGCTGCCGCGTGGCTCTACCACTGTCAAAACAGTGTCAGTTGTTGATGTTGTAATTTATAAACATCTATATCTATTCTTGTTAAGAATCAAAATGCAGATACGTTGGCATAACATATAAGATTAGTTCTATTACATTCTGCCTTGCCCAGGAGTGTGGATTTAAAATAAATATTTATAAAACAATTTTAATTATTTTTTCATTTACAGTTGATGAATGTTTGTTGCTTTAATATCGTATGTATCGTACGTATCGTAATGTCCAAAAAATAATAAAAAATATGAAACTATTGGTAAATCCTATTGTGCATGTCCTAATCACTCACAAGTTTTCACTAATAACCTTATTATTGTACTTCCAATTTTCCAATAATTTCATTCAAACTTCAATTTTAAATAAATCTTATTTAAAATTGACGCACTTCGTTTAAATTAATACCCAATAGCGTAACAAAAAGTAGATAAAATTAACATCAGTCACTAATGAATTCAGCCAATTATTACATCTATGTGTTAAAAATATAATCTCGTATATATTTAAATCAGTAACGTAGTGGATTGCTTTGAATAGACTGCAATATGATAATTTTATTCAATATGGTTAATTTAATTTATTTAACAAATTTGTTACTGTTTTTAACTATTTCAACGGTTAAAATTAATAGTAACCATTTTTACTATAAAATATATTATCTATGGCCCGGAGTGAGGAAGACAAAGTGTATTTACTAAAATAACATAAAAAATAACCAACTTGGGACATCTAGTTCTCCTCGTCGAGGAGTTCCAGTAGGAGTCATCAAAGTACACTTTCAAGTCACTCCGTCAAGTCCAGAAGTAAGGTGCATACATAACTAACAAATCGAGCCCAAACTCGGCACATCTAGTTTCCCTCGTCGATGAGTTCCAGTCCGCCGTCTTCAAAGTACACTTTCAAGTCACTCTATCAAGCCCGGAGGAAAGGTCTCAACATAACTAACAAAACGAGGCTAAATTCGGCACATCTCGTTTTCCTCGTCAAGGAGTAGCAGATATCGACACACCTTTAGGTCTATAAAGTCCAAGACGTATAAGTATATTTATTTATATATAAAACCTGCGTGCTTTTAAAAATCTGTGATTACAAAAATAATAATAATATCTTACCTTGGTCAAGTATGTATCAAATTTGGTTTTTGGAATATTTTGTATTTCTACGGCGATCGATATTTTTCAGCACGAGCCGCTGTAACGAACGACCACTCGCGACGGCATTTCAGGCCGGAGTAAATAAAGTACTCTGTGGCTGTGGCTCGGAGTACGGCTTCGGCTTATTTGGTAAAATAAATTAATACAAACCAGCGAAAATTTCGTCATTTCTTAGCCGAAAAAAATTAATTATACTAAACAAAACAAAATTAAACTGCCATTTATATTCTATGGCTTCCCACATATTTTTTTTATAGGGTAGGGTGACAAACGAGCACAGAGTCCACCTGATCGTAAGTGGTTACTGTGGACCATAGACATCTACATTTATCCTCGTTTGCGAATCAAAATGCAGATGCGTTGTCAGCCGTGAGCACTAAGATAGAATGCCTCTTTTCCAGTAAAAAGGGTCTCCGGTTCTCTACACTCGCCATACGAAACACAGCAGCATTAAGCTGCTATTTTACGCTGGTATTCTGTGAGAGCGTAGTCCTTCTCCGATTGTACCGACCCATTCGTGCTACAACTATACTATTAATATATCTGCAGCATGCCTCTACCACGTAAGAACCCACATGATAGATGATAGATGAAGAGATTTAAAAATATATTGAGTTAAACAATTGATATTTTCAAAATTTATCGTGTTTACGCAGCCATGCGGACTTGATAAATCTACACCATAAGCTACTACCTTTACCCCTTTTTATGTAAAAATAGCAATTTATCGATTTTAAAAATATATTAGTAAGTTCGACAATCATTTCATTTTTTTTGACAATGTGCTTTTTATATCATTTATATTTATAATATGATTGCTAGATACAATTTCATGCGACAAAACGTTGGAATCTTAATTTTTAGGCCCTAGCAGACCATACCTGTGCACTTCGCGCTTTAGGCTTGCAAAAATCTCAAAAAGTTACATAAATGCTTAAAAATTTAGAGAAATCCTTTCGTTCTACATATTTTACCATATTAAAACTGCAGCGTGGCTCTACCACGTATAGGTTGTACGTAATGTTCTGTCTATCTTTCTTTGTTGGTCTAAAATTCTAATCAAGTAACTACGATTTAAAGTCAGCGAATGAGCTTCAATATAATACACTCGCCGACTGACCGATATTCATTTGCTGCGATTGATAGTTTTCGATAGAACTGCATATGAAAAATCTAGCGTATTGAAAATGTTCAAAAATTAAGAATTTAATTCATGCAGCCACTTTTATTTTGAATGAACATGAGAAGCAGCTCTTCTCATTATTTCTAATTACATTTATAACATTCATAAGAAGGCTTGAAAACATGAGTTTTAAGACTTGATATATGACTTGAAATCGATGGGATCACGTAAGTTCCAAAAAATACAGCGTTATTTCACAAATGTTATAATTAATTTGTTTTATTTGAAAATGATATTAAAATATTCTGGTGGGTGTCGGGCCACGCACAATGTAGAGGCAGGGTTCCGTAGTTGTCCGTTACAATACGTGGGATTTCTTCATAATGATCATATTAAGCGAGTTCTCGGTTTGACCGCAATAACGACTAAAAATGGGCACAAATAGGAAGATCGCAACTAAAGGACTTATTTTCAAATCAGACCTATAGGGAGTGGTACCACAGCCTTAAATTATCCTGAGGTCACCTGTGTAAACCAAGAGTATGACAAATGAAACTGTAAGAGGCTATATGATTGTATAAATACTTTGAATGAGGCCTGCAATAACTACCAACTAAAAAATAACTGAAAGTAGTCGGTAGGTAAGTGAGATCCTCCCTGCCTATCCCTCAAATGAAAAAGAAAAGCTATAGTAGTAATGCATTTAAGTCGTTTCCTTCATATATTTTTTTTTATTTTGAACACTACAATAACGTTACAAAGTTATAATGCAGCTAGTTTTAGGTCATTTTCTATGGAGTTGTAATAAAATTTTTACTAATCCAAGTGCATTTTGTAAGTTGGTCGACTATTACTCGTTAACTTTTTAATTGTACGTAGCTGTGATAGTTTCGCAGTGTTTTTGACAGATCTATACAACGATACCCCACATGATGGAATAGGCGGGTAAAACAAAATCATCCTCCATTTACTTGTATAGAAAGTACCTAAAATGAAAATGTTTTTGAAGATTTTATTTCATATTTTGCTAGGTGTGATTAATATAACTATGTCAAATTAGAGAGGTCTCTGAGGGTCTCTGAGCAAAACCGCGGACGGACCGATAGACGAACGGTCATGACGAAACTATAAGGGTTCCTTATTGTGTAACTACGGAACCCTAAAAATATATTACGTGGGCGTACACCCAAATGATAGCATAAGTCATACCGCTTTTCCTTCTTTTTTCGTCTTTTCTATTTAGAATGCAGTTGCTTATCAGCCAGTATGTTTATTATACAACAAATGTTCAAAAAAATGCATTTGCAATTGTAAATTGTAACAATCCCGAAAACATGTCCTCATCATCATCATACTTACAACCCTTCCTAAGATCACTGCTGAACATACGTTTCTTCCGAGAAATGCATCAAAACACATGTCGTTGATTAAGAATCAAAATGCTGATTCATCGTCAATCCTGAGAACTAAGATGGAATGCCTCGTTTCCAGTAAAAAGGCATTTCCAGTTCCCTACACTCACCATACGAAACACGGTAGCATTAATTTGCTATTTTACGCCGATTCTTTAAGAGCGTGGTACTTACCAAGTTGAAGCGACCTATTCGTGCCGCAGACATAAAATAGCTAGAGCGTGGCTCTACCACGTACAAGTTACAGGCGCAAATTGAATACTATCAATATATGAGAGGAGCCAAGATAATCTTCGCCTACAGGAAAACTTAGGTCTGTATTAATAAACGTTACTCAACGACGAACTTAAGTGCGTAATCATTTAACACGCCCTCATTATGATATTTAAGATGTAATTTTAATTATGGGCATATTAAGATTGTTATTAGTTTTTATTGACATTGCATTATAAATTGATATGACAAAATGTTTAATTATTAATATTTTATGTTTTTAATTGGCTTTATTACCATTTTAATTTCTGACACGGGCTGCCAAAAGCTTCGAGATTTTATATTACTATTATTTTATAATTAATTAATTTATGATTATTAATTTTTGTTGTAATGGATGGATACTATTTCTGAAAAAAATTTTTTGCATGTAAAATTTAACTTTGTGCGCGTGTTGGATTTTCTGTAAGCCACAAGTTTATGAATTAAATAAATAAATAAATCAGCATTTCAAGATCGTTGCTAATTAATAAATACATAAAAACAGTATCTCAAAACGCTGTACTTAAGAATACTGTTCTGTGACTTAAGAGCTTGATCTAGTGAACGATTACGTCACATAGACCGAAGTTTAGAATATCATTCACCGCGTTTCATTTTTGCTATATCGTGAGATTGATTGAATATTTTTATTTTGATAAAACTCAAATTAATAAAATAAAAATAAAGCGACGACAGCGCCAGTGTTAAATATAAAAGTGACGTATCATTTTTGACACTGGACAACATCTTGATTACTTAACTTTGATCTCGCGGGAAATTTAATTTATACAATAATTAAAAATTAAAAATTTTGTACAGCCGACTTCTATATAAGTTATTAAGAATAACTCAAATAACTCAAAAACTATTGGTCTGACCTTGATCAAATTCATATGTGACCACACGAGAAGTATCAGCTTTCATATAAAAAAGAATCATCGAAATCGGTCCAACCAGTAAAAGGTTATGAGGTAACACACATAAAACAAACATACGGGTCGAATTGAGTACCATCTCCTTTTTGGCAGTCGGCAGAAAATGGAAAGCAAGAACCATGTATGTACTCCGATTGAGAAAAATGCTTTCTCGGAATAATAACAGAATTAAGGGCTATGGTGGAAAATAAGGAGACCGATGGCACGTCTCTACGTATTAAAAATGGGGCGTGGAGTAAAATATCTGTAAAATACAATGCTAGTCCCTACGTATCTAGCCAGACAGGTAATATCAACTACAAATATCACTTTTTAAACATCAATATAGTAATCTGAAATTCCATAGCAGCATGTACCGAGTCATGACATTTATTTTATCTTATAAATCGTACAAATCGCGGATGCCCTCATTATCTGATATGAAATTTAATACATTACACTAATTTAAATAATCAAACAAATTATTCCTACTTAAATAAATATACAATACGTACGTAACTGAAATGATGATGTGGCTAAAAACCTTGAAGTTAATATTTTACGTGTAATTAGGACGGCTATTTCTGGTGTAATTGGAAGACCTCTGTTACTGTATTTCACCAATGAGTCTTTTAATAATTTTATAATATACATGCTGTTCCCCGCGACTTCGCACGCGCGTAATTTATTACGATTGGATTTCATGGGTTTTAATTTTTTGCGCGGAACACTAATTCTTTTTCTAAAATAAAAGTAGCTTTAGTTACTTCTCATAACATCAGATATCTGCCAGTGAAAGTCCGGTCTGTTAAAATCAAAAAGACAGACAGACAGACAAAAATTTTAAAAATCGTGTTTTTGTTATAAGTACCGTTGTTGGCGACGCGTTTATAAATAATATTTCAATTCATTAGTTTACCAATTACAGACAGCTTCTAAAGATTAATTATGAAGGAATAATTATTCTATAAGAAAGCATTTAGTAAAATTTTAAAGAAATTTCGAGTTAATATCCTACGGTCCCTCCCCTCTAACCCTCTCAGAAATAAGAGGAGGCCCTGTGCCCAGCAGTGAGACGTAAATAGGCTGCAACTTTACTTTACTTTACTTTATCCTAAGGTCCCGGGTTCATCCCCGGTCGAATTACTTTTTGTCGTTTTCTTAGCAATTTTTCTTAGCATATTTTAGAGGAAAGTTTTAAGACAATAAACCAGGATCCCGGATTCAAGCCCCGGTCAGATTACTTTTTGTTGTTTTCTTAACAAAATTTTAGAGAAAGGAGACAATTTCTTTTTGTATGGGGAATGGGCCCACCAAAAATTGTAATAAAATGTATGTAGATTTATTCCTTATTATCTCTAGATTACTAAAGTAATATTAGTTTTACCATATCTAAAGGGAATGTCAAGAAATTAACAATCAAACGGCAATCTCACTATAACCTAAAATCTCAAACAAGCGACTGTCTAATAGTGTTTTCGATATTCTATGTTATAATAGTGCACTGTTAATAATAAAAAGTATAAAAAAGTTGTAGGTTCTTCAAAATGTTAAGTACACTTAGTGGATGGAATCTTTTTTTTAGTAGTACCGGAGTCAACAGTAGGAATAAACAGACGCGGTGATGTACTGATTTTTAATTGTATTTCTTATTTATTGTGATGTGTTGATTACTAAGCACAGATCAAGAAAGAAAGGAAGACTGACTCCATACAATTCAAGTGAAGCAAAAGGTAAGCCAAAGTAAACTATGCTCAACTAATTTTAAAAGCACACAAGTACTTATTTATCTAATATCATTTGCAACCAGTAACATGGTTTTAGGTGTTTAATAAGGTAGTAATAATATAGTAGATGGAAAAGAAAAACAAAAAAATCTGTTGACCACAGTAACATAGTCTAATTAAATCAGTTCGACCATTATTGTTTCCGAAAATGTAATTTCTATGAAGTTTTTCTAACAGTATACGCGTACAGAACGACCATTATTGTAGCCGAAAATGTGTCTAATTTAATTAAATAAGTCTATGTAATCAAATAAAATAGACTTTATTGATTAAAATGCATCAAGGCCCCGCTCTGAGAAAGCACAGAAGAACAGTAAGTAGGTACCCGACGAGTATTGATTGAGCATGTGCAAATTGATTTTATTTCGACGCAAGTCATAGACATACAGACTTTTTGTTTTGCTAGTATCGATTATTTCATCAGTTGATAAAGCTGTAAAATATCAATTTGACTTTGTAATTTCTTTTTCAGAGAGTTAACGTAGCGTTAATAGGGCATTAAAGGGCACCACCAAGGAAGCGGTTAAGTCATTGTTGTTTACTTTATGTGAACCAGAAGAAATAATGAACGCTTTCGAAAGAAGATTCGGTAATATGCTCATTCTAGCCGAGATCGAGAATGTAAAGCGTATGCCAAGACTGGCAGATGATTGTAGAAACATAGGCTCTTTCGCAAGTCGCATTACGAATATGGTTGCTTCAATACAAGCGTTGAATCAACCACAGTATTTATACTCACCAGAGTTAGTGAGCCGTATAGTGGAGAAGCTCGGAACTATGATTAAATTTAAAAGGATCGAATATCGAGCTCAATATCCCATGGACCCAGAGCTCCAGCAGATGGCCAAATTTTTAAATTCATTGAGTGAACAATTTGGAACATCATTAAGCAATGAAAACGTGCCTGAGAAACGAAAACTTCCTGAATTCGGGAAACGAAACGAACGAACGAACGAAGGGTGTCACCCTTATCCTATAAAAAAATATTATTAATATTTGAGGGATTGAGGTAATATTTACACAATACATTTGCTTTGCTGAGAAGATGGTACCTCAATATGCTAGGTGGCGTTATTTTTTTTTATAGGATAGGGTGACAAACGAGCTCACAGTCCACCTGATGGTAAGTGGTTGCTGTGACCCATTGACATCTACATTTATCCTCAATTACGAATCAAAATGCAGATGCATTGTCACCCGTGAGGACCAAAATTAAGTGCCTCGTTTCCAGTAAAAAGGGCCTCCGGTTCTCTACACTCACCATACGAAACACAGCAGCAGTAAGCTGCTATTTTACGCTGGTATTCTGTGAGAGCGTTGTCCTTCCCCGGTCGAGCCGACCCATTCGTGCTACAACTATACCAGAATTATAGCTGCAGCATGGCTCTACCACGTATAAAGTAGTAACAAGAAACACTCCATAATGAGCTGTTACAAATTTAAGAACATGAATAATCGCTAAAAACGGGAATCGGTTAAAAGGGCAAATATATGTTTTCAATGTTTGACACCTTACCATAAAAGGTCAGAGTGTAGGGCGAAAAAATGTGGTGTAGAAGGATGTCAAATGGCGCATGATCGAACGCTACATCGATACCCCAATGAAAATACCTCACCGCAAGGGGACAAGGGGGGGTAAAGAGGCCCAAATTACGATTGTGAGCATAGTAAATGTACTGACATGTGCATATTTGAAGATTATACCGGTCGAGTTATATGGACCTAGAGGAAACGTCAAGACCACAGCTCTTCTGGACGAAGGCTCAACTATGACGCTTATAGAGGAGAAAATGGCTCAGAAGTTAGCGCCCCGCGGGCCGAAAGAAGAAATACCTATTGAGGCTGTTGGGGGCAAGGAAATTAACGACAGTAGTTCGTATCGCTTAAATATTAAAATTAAAGGCATTTTCACAAGCGACTTTGAGGAGATAAGTGTACAAACAATTAATCCTTCTCCGCGATCGGTAAGCCGAGAGTTATTCACTTCGATTATAAACGACGTCGACTCAAAAACACTCCACCAAAACGTATGCTAGGGACCCCTGTCCCTGACATACGTCTGCTAAATATTTAGGCGTCACCTTTGACACGAGGCTCACTTTCAGGCCCCATGTCAAAAGAGTAACCCGTAACGCACGTTTCTACCTCAGTAGGCTCAACAGTATGTTGGGCCGATACAGTAAAATGTCCCTCCGTAACAAGCGAGACCCTTTATAAGGTCTGTATACCACCAGACATGTTCTACGCGGGCCCCATTTATGCCCACGCTGACCCTAAAATTATTAATGAACTCCAAGTAGTTCAAAACCTCTTCTGTCGTCGAGCTGCGAACGCATCTTGGTACGTCCGTAATGCCGACCTACATCGGGACTTAGAGCTCCCTAAAATCCAGCAGTTCCTAAAAACACTCTATGAGAACTTCTTCAAAGCCTCAGAGTCGCATTCCAATCATTTTATTCGTGAGGCAGCTACTTATGCAGCCCCATCCCCCTCTCTTTATCGAGTCCGCAGGCCGAGAAACTCTCTCTCGGACCCGCCAAATAAAATTTCAACCGACCTGAACTGCCTCCTGGCGGCTCAGGCCGATTCTTCTTAAATATGCCTAAGTAGGCTCTCCCTCAGCGGCTCTTTGTAGCCGCCTGCGCTCTCTTCTCCCAAAAGAATCCCAAAACAATCCGGCGAAGCGGCTTAACCAGCCATTTGCTAGTCTCCTAAGTGGAGTTTAGTGAGTATCACTTAGGTCCCACTTAGGTCGTCATAGTTAGTCTCACATAACCACCACAGACCGGCCGTCGTGGTATGCATAAAGCAGTCTCCACTTCCTCGCGCAATCGGGGTAGCGCTTTCCAATTGCTTCTGGGCGCAAAAAAAATGTAATTCGTTCGGGACCATAGTAAAAAGCAGTTATTTAGACATTTCAAACAGACAATTCAATTTTATTTATTTGTATAGATTACTGATTCTTGACCAAATCTGTATCGTTTTTTAAAATGTTCATATCGTAACTTTGTGTGTGAAGACCATGTGAGCAAATTGCTCGAAGAGGGTAGGGTCAAGAGTACTCGGATACCTAGACGTGAATGTATGAAGAAGGTAATGAATCTGAAAGAAGCGAAAGAGGTATGTAAGGATCGTGACACTTGGCGATCTGTTCTCTCTGGCTACCCCGTCAGGGATTGTGCGTGAAGATAAGTAAGTATATCGTAACTTGAAAGAATCGGAGAAATCTCTTATAAAAATTTTTGGTAAACAATATCACGAAGGCCGTAAAGTATCGTAGTTATACTCAATTTTGTCGTAATAATTAATTTCTCTTAAAATATTTTCAATCTTCATGTCGACAATCACGATTTTAAGTCACGGACTGCCCGTATTCACATTTTAGCATCTCAAGTACATACACTTGAGAGCCGAGTTTCGTTTATTAATCAGTGTGGCACTCAGCTGATATCGTTATCCTAAACCATAACAATATCATAACCTCAAGTTTGTATTCAATTGCGTGTACTTTAGGTGAGTAACGTTTATTAATACGGGCCTCAATATATACCACACGTACGTACACACGTGTCTGTACATAAATCGCACAAGGACAAACATCTGGCAATTATTAGCAGGT
Organism: Parnassius mnemosyne; assembly: GCA_963668995.1. Taxonomy (NCBI): domain Eukaryota; kingdom Metazoa; phylum Arthropoda; class Insecta; order Lepidoptera; family Papilionidae; genus Parnassius; species Parnassius mnemosyne. The sequence goes on from CAVLGL010000093.1 coordinate 66,446,920, forward strand.
CATACAAATATTTAATCCGTGTTGGATTCGAACCCGCGGCTCCCAGCGCCGGATCTGAAGTTGAACAGCAATTCTTATAAATTTTTTTTTTCGATGGAAGCTTGCAACTTCTCATTTAAAGTATCTTACTAGGTAGTAAGCCTACTTAAGGCCTAGGAATCTATTTAGGATCGTACCATCTTCTTATATATTTCTGTCTCTTTGCAGGAGTCTATCTTTATTAGTACCACCCTTTTGTCTAGCTTTGTCTCCTAGTAGGTGTCCGTTTGGGTTAATAACACCCCTTACCTATGTTTGTCTAGCACATTGCTTTTCAAACTGGGGGGCGCGCCCTCCTAGTGGGGCGTGACAACATGTAAAGGGGGGCGCAGAGCCGCGGGACAAACGCATACCACCACCCCCGCCAGTCGGTCAGTATTGTTCGCCTTGTAAACATTACACGTGTTTTTTTGTCGCAAAAATAAAGTTAAGTTTATACCTTTTGTTTCGTCATGAGTTCGGCCAAAAAACGTAAATATAATGATGATTATATTAAATACGGTTTTGTTGTTATAAAAAAAGGTGATATCGATCATCCGCAGTGTGTTATTTGTTATGAGGTATTGAGCAATGACGCCATGAGACCCTCTCGTCTGGAACGACATTTGTCAACAAAACATAGCAGTTTAAAGGACAAGCCGAAGGAGTTTTTTGCATCAAAATCTGCGAGCTTGAAACGTATGAAATTGGATAGTATTGGATCTTTTGCGAAATCGTCCGAGAAAGTGCTTCAAGCTTCTTATGAACTATCGCTTATCATCGCAAAGGCAAAGAAAAGTCATACTATCGGAGAATCACTTATTAAACCTTGCTTGTTAAAAGCAGCTGATATCATTCTGGGACCAGAAATTAAACAAAAATTTTCGCAGATACCCCTCTCTGACAATACTGTCAAACGTCGCATTGATGATATGGCTGAAGATATAAAAAAACAAGTAGTAGAGGCCGTGAAAGAATCAACATTTTATGCAATACAGTTGGATGAGAGTACCGATATAGCACAATGTTGTCAACTTTTAGTTTTCGTTCGATACATGCAAAACGAAACAATAAAAGACGAATTGTTGTTTTCTACAGAATTAACGACTACCACAAAAGCGATTGATATAATGACAGCAGTTTCTGATTTTTTTGCGAAACACGAACTGTCGTGGCAAAAGTTAATGGGTGTTTGCACAGATGGTGCACCGACAATGCTTGGGTCTCGCTCAGGTTTCGTACAATTGGTGAGAGAAAAAAATCCTAATGTTATTGCTATTCACTGTTTCATACACCGTCAAGCCCTGGCGGCCAAGACACTTTCAAATGAATTCAACGCTATTTTAACATTATGCATAAAAATTGTCAATTATGTTAAAAAGAGTGCTTTGAATACTAGACTTTTTACGGCTCTTTGTGAAGATTTGGGTACAGAACATAAGACTCTGTTATTTCATACTGAGGTGCGCTGGCTCTCAAAAGGAAATATGCTGACTAGGTTATATGAGCTTCGAGATGAAGTTATTCAGTTCTTGGATAATCAAAAACAAAGTGAATTATTTGTAGAATTCAGAAAGCCAAAAGTTCAAGTGGTATTTGCTTATTTAACGGATATGTTCGATTCATTAAACTCATTAAACTTAAAACTGCAAGGAGGAGATTCAAATATAATTAATCACCGAGATGCTATCACAGCGTTTACTGAGAAGTTGCTATTGTGGAAACGTAAGATTTTAGCAGACAATTATTCGTGCTTTCCTAAATTATATGCAATCACAGAGGACAAATGTTTTATGGAGTTTTTTTGCAAATCCGACACTAAGACCGAAATATCCAACCACTTGCAGCACCTCAGTGATGAATTCAAGCGCTACTTCCCAAACTTGTGTGATGACAATATTTATCGATTGGCGACGGATCCTTTTCACGTTGACATAGACGTGCTGCCAGAGCTACTTCAAGAACAAGCTTTAGAAATAAAAAATGATTCAGCTGCCAAATATGATTTTGAGAAGATGGATAAGCCATTATTTTGGGTAAAATATCTCAAAGTTTATCCCAATATAGCAGAAGAATCACTGAAACTGTTTTTACCATTTTCGAGTACTTATTTATGCGAAAAGGCATTTTCAGCAGTAGTGGTCATAAAAACCAAATACAGAAACAAACTCGATATCACTAGTGATCTACGTTGTGCTCTTTCTTCTATTCAACCCAGAATTGAAAACATTGTTAAAAATATGCAAGCCCATCCATCTCACTGACCGTGACGATTATGTATTTCTTTGTTTTTCTTGTCACAACAATATTAATAAAAATATTTGATTATGGTTTTTTACCCCTGTTTATTATTCATTATCCTTTTACTTTAAAACTAGCCTTTTCCCGAGGCATTGCTCGCGTTAATATAGATTTTGTCAATCATTTTCTATCTTACGGGAACAATACTTTTTTTTATATAAAAGGTACCTTATGTCCTATCCTATACCCCCGAAATGTTGAGTAGTTAATGACAGTGTAAAAAACGACACAAACTCACTTTATTAGTTCGATTGGGATACTTAGCTAGCCCATTGATTTCCTCTTCCTTGCATCGAAGTGAAGGGGGGCGTGGGCATTTCTATTTTAGGCAGCAGGGTGGCGTGTAGAAAAATACTTTGGGAACCCCTGGTCTAGCAGGAGTGCACCCTATGCTGTATTCCGGTATTAAGGGATTAAGTTATAGAGAATCAGTATAATTTGTTTTATGTATGTTATCATAAGGGATGACAAACGAGCACGCTGTCCACCTGATGATAAGTGGTTACTGTGGCCCATAGACATTGACATCTGTCCTCGATTACGAATCAAAATGTATATGCGTTGTCACCCTTGAAGACTAAGATGGAACGCCCCATTTCCAGTAAAAAGAGCCCCCGGTTCTCTACACTCACCATACGACAGCACAGCAGCATTATGCTGCTATTTTACGCTGGTATTTTATGAGAGCGTGGTTTTTCCCCAGTCGTGCCGACCCAGTCATAATACAGCTATACCAGTAATATAGCCGCAGCATGGCTCTATCACGTATACTGAGGTGACATTGTATCTATAACCTTCTTAGTTCGAAGTTGGTTGCAGGTGTTCATGTACTGCAGTATTACCATCAACTGAAGTGTTAAAAGAAAAACGTATTGTTCTCTCAATACCGTTACCGTAGAACATATAGAAATAAATATTTTTTTTTATGTTCCAGCAACCTGCCCTGGCGTTGCGTGGGTAGGATTTATTAATGTGGCGCAATTAAAGTTTAAGATAATCAAAGGCCGTTTCATTTATCATTTACTCAAAAAAATGCTTCAAGTTTTTCTGATAAGCCTAGATCATTTCTGTGATTGGTCACTCTCTGTTCGTGAAATTTCATTATAATCGGTTCAGCTATTCCGAAGATTAGCCCGAACAGACAGACAGATAATAATTTTAAAGACGGCTATTCATATTTTAATGGCATGTAAATAACCCCCTTTTTTCATTATTACTGGCAGACACTTCAATTTTATTTAAATGTATGTATATATGAGTACTATGTTTGTTTACTCTGTGACCACAGAGTATATGCGTATCATCACATATTAAAGTGTCAGAGTCATCAAATCGCTTCCACTATCCACGAGTAATTTAGTCTCTGTTGATCATTCGGCAACGTCATCTGCACAAACAAGTTCCTTTGCCTTTTTAGTATTCATCAAATCACTAAAACACGTAAGTTGTTTTTATTTCACAAAAAATATCGCACGCAAACATGTATCCTTATCTGTGTTTTTGTTTTATCGGAAAATACGAATATCATTGTATATTATTTGCATTGTTTTTATTAGAGTACCGTTTTGCTTCTCATTTTTTTTACTGACTTCAAAACGGTGGAGGTACTCAATTCAACTGTATTTTTATGTGTGTTACCTCAGAACTTTTTTCTGGGTAAACCGATTTTCATGATTTATATTGAAGTCGGTTTTAGATAATGTTTACACTTGCTTAATAAATTGAATGATGTCATTTACGTTACTACTGTGGAGTTTGATGTATTTTATGGAAATTCAATGTTTAAAGCCAAATTCTTGGTCAAAAATTGTAAATATTTAAAATATTGTTGCATTAAAAATATATGTTGCTTTTATTTCTCACGATGAGCCTAGTAAAAGCCAAATAACAAGACATATATCGAGGTATAAGAATCTATAAAATAATATCATACATAGGACTCTCTCATAGATTACATCACAGATAGGATGCGAATTGTAGTATTTAACAAAATGTATTTCGGTGAAGTATTGTTTAAATAAGCTGTGGGAAAGGTAGTTATAACTACTAAAGTGTATCAATAGTATCACAAACACCAACGACCTTGTATAGTAGACGCAATTGTAATTACTACAGATAATTTAGATAACATATTAAATTACAATCAGCAACAAGAAAAATACGTACTCTTTTAAGATTAAACTATTTTTATTTTTTATTTTTTATATAAAGACTAGCTGTTTCCTGCGAATTCGTCCATATGAATTGGATTTCATGGGTTTTTAATTCTTTTGCGTGGAACCTTAATACTTTTTAAAATAAAAGTAGCCTAAACTACCACGTATGAATGTGACCTCTGTACATAAATAGTTGTGTATACATACGCACTTATACATAATTATGTATTAAAAGAATAATATACCACGTTTTTTCATATTCGTACATTGTCATCCAATTCTGTGCTTGCTCATAATTTTAATTCTCTAGTTCATTGGCAAGTTACGAGTTGTTAAAAATTAATCACAAAATTCGACACGAATAGATATACGAAAGGGAGTTAATAATAATGCAGTAAAATATCTATGTTGAAGCTGGCTGGCCGTATGTTGTTCCGACGGATATCTTTAGCCTATATGTGCGGACTATAATTTACTAAAGTCGATGGTTAATAACTTTCTTTATAAATGAGAAGGTTATACATACGACGAATTTTTGGCAACAGTTTATCTCGAGAATGGTTCTAAAACAAGTTTGCTAGATATTAATGTCTTCCAGATCGAATTTCGGTCATGGCGGCCAGCCTCAACGGAGACTAGCCATCGGCGCAGAATAGTACTATAGTGCCCAAGTGTAGCGCAAGCACAGGTGCACTCTCTATTCCTTCACTCTCATAGTCCGATTGGAAGGTAAACGCACACGACCGGAGGGAGATCAGACGTGGGACCAACGACTTTACATGCTTTCCAAGGCACGGGGGTAAGACACTGCCTACTTTCTGACTCCGAGCAGCTACTGAAAATTTCTTGGCAGAAATACTCAATAACTGATATTTTTTGGCCCGATCCTTTGGTCCCGCCTCATGATCGCACTACTACAATCAACAGAACAACGAGCAACTCGTTGTTCTAGTGATTATACTAGTGCACGTTTGTTTTCTTGCTAAATGAGAATTATAGCAAACTTGTTTTGAATACTTTCCAGTTTTTGCTTGTCTTATCATCCATCATTCGGTGCCCTAATTACATCATTGCACTCCAAATGATTTTTTCCATCGGGACCACCAGGACTATATGGTGTTAATGTTAGATATTACGATATGTTAGAAATTTGATTATGAAAGAATGAGTTCATTCAAATATCGCATGACAAATTCGAGATTCAAGATGGTATACCGCATCTTAAAGAATTCAATAGTGTACTTGAAACTAAAATTCATAAGTGAAGCAAACACCTAGAGTTTTACTCTCATCACGCACTGCAGCGGTTTTCCCTTTATGTAGTAACGGTGATGCTGGTGATGGCAGCTTCACAAAGACAAAACATAGCATTTATCCACGTTAAAATAAAGTTTATTTTGTTGGTTACAATTCGCGACGTCATATATATACTGCAGCAGTTGAATATGGTTCAAGGTGTTTCTTATTTTGGCAACCAATTTAAGTCATTAGCAAATTAAAGGCACTTTGCTTCTATGACCTCCTCGCTTAAGTCATTTGTCATAGTGATAAAATGAATATGGACATCATTACTTCCGTGACTAACTCCTGATCTCAAAGGTGGCAACGCATTTGCTTTTTAATTCTTCTTTCTTTTTTCTTTTTTTTATAGGATAGGGTGACAAACGAGCACACAGTCTACCTGACGGTAAGTGGTTGCTGTGATCCACAGACATCTACATTTATCCTCAATAAATCAAAATGCAGATACGTCGTCACCCGTGAGGACTAAGAATGAATGCCTCTTTTCCAGTAAAATGAGTCTCCGGTTCTCTATACTCACCATAAGAAACACAGCAGTGTCAAGCTGCCATTTTACGCTGGTATTCTGTGAGATGATATTCTTCTTTATGTAATATTATTTTAGGTGTTGATGTGATTAGTATAGGTGAAGAACATATTATACATTTAGGTATATGGCAACAGTATTATTTACCATCATGTGGTTTGTGTGCTTGTTGGTCACATTACTTCTTAAAAAATACTTTTTTGAGTTTATTGGAATTTACTCCTTAAGTATCGTTTCACTAGATACACAATTCCATGCAAAAGTTCTCTAAAAACTGTAGCCAATTGTTTTGATTTAATTCTAGTTGAAATAAATATACATTAATGTAAATTCAACCTTAAATGAATTGCCTAAAGTTGTATTCACAAAGCTACGTACAAATTAAAGGCGCAATCAAATGTTCGAGTGGGCGCTCATTCGGTAAGGTCATTTTTTGTCACTGATTGTGTATCTAGTTTTTTATTTAGTTTTTCTTGTTTTTAGTTAAATCATGCGTTAACACAACAAGCATCGCATAGCGCGAAATGAATAATGTAATATAATATTTTTTTACTTACTTTGCCTATTGTATATATTTTAAGACAATCGTTTTTAGGAGTAAATTTCAGACACGCGTAACTTTTACGCACGTAATTTTTTTATTTAGAGTCATAATACTTTATTGGATGGCGAAAACCCTTTTCTGTCTAGAAATCTATCTGGGCAGATACTAGCCCCACTGCCGCCAAACAATAGTGCATGCACTGCTGTGTTTCGGTCCGAAGGGTATAGAGCCAGTATTTTAGGCTGTGACACAATCCATCTTAGTCCTCAGAGTTAACAATGCATCTATGGCCTCCTCTATTGGAAGTTGATTGCTGTGGACTGTGGGAGGCACTTACCATCTAGTGGACTTCAAGCTATTATAAATTCATACTTCTTAGATAGTACATACATGACCATGGCTGCAGTAAAGTAATCAAAACGTCGAAAATATTAAATAAATAAATATACGCGATAAAATCCTTGAAAACGTAGTAATATCGCTTTAATTTTATTAAAAAAAAAAAACTTCGATCTATTGCACGTAAGCGTTTATAACTTGTATAAAATGCTTGTCACGGATCTACACTTCCCAGTTCAATGAGGTAAACTGCGCAGTATCGCTATAAATAAAAATAATATTTGAGCATTGACATTCCAGTTGTTAACTTAATCTCTCAGGTCCCAATATTTTATTGGACAAACTTTATCAGACCTATAATCAAGCCAAAGTAGTAGGTCAGGCCAAAGGCAATTTTTTTTAAATGATAGTAAATATAACCTAGAGTGATTAGTATGTACTTATACAAAAATAAAAAGAAATATCAACAATTAAAATATCAAATTATTGTAGTAACGACGATTGCAGGACGTTGTCGATAAATGAAATGTTTTGAGAAATTATCAATTACCGTGTATTGACGATGTATGAATATTCATACGATTCCGTGGGTTTCGTAAGAGGCGATTAGATTTGGGGAAAAGTTTTATTTTTAAATAAACTTGACCGTCGTTCCGGTTACAAAAGAGTCACAGTAAAAACACGTTGTAACTTTGTCACGTTGATAACAATGGATATCTAATAGAAATATTAGAATAACTTATAACGTGACTTTAAGTATGCATTTTAGATTTAGTATTAGGTTTTTTAAATTTAATCTAGGTAGAACGCGGATGCTTCGTATGATGTTTAGGGCAGCGTTGCAGAGGTGGGCGATATTTATGGCAGTAAAATTTTGCGTTCCCCTTTATTTCCATGGCCCATGACCAGCAGTGGAAGGAAACTGTAAGGAGAGGAGAGGAGGATAAATATATATTATTTAAAAAAATATTTTTGTGAGTAAAAACATCAAAACATAACATCAACAATAAACAAAAAATTTACTAAACAAAAGTTGCGTAAACAAGTTCAATGGTTAAAACAGCAATAAATAATAAAACCAAACAAGATTACAGAAAAGAAAAAAAACAAAAATTTTATTTTACTTCTACAACAAGGCAAATCTAACGAATCCCCATATGTAAAATCCAATATCTGTATGTTAAAATCAAATAAGTATTATGAAGGAAGAAACAAGGACATAGAAACACTCGATTTTCATAAAGAAAATAAATACGAGATATTGTTCACGCACCTAGCTGTCCCCGGATATCCAGAGCTTTTGAAGAAAGCACTTAGCCAAAAAGATGACCGGGGTGATCCATCCATTAGGGTCGAAGATGCGGGCTACGGTGGACAGCACAGAGCACTTGGTCCATGATTTAGGAGGGGGATCGAGTTTGACACGATACGTGAAAGTATCCTGCACAGGCTGATATTGAATGTCCAGCACAGTCAACAAATTAGGGTTTTCAGGGTGCTCGAATAGATGAGGGTCTTGTTGATCCTCTCCGGGGCGGTTCTTCAAAATATGAGGGGAGTTCGAAAACCATTTTCGCAACTCATAACCTCCGGATTTCAGGATGGCAATCAATTCGTCTCGTAATACAAGAGTCTCCTCGACGGTGGAGGCGCCCGTGCAAATGTCGTCCATGTAGACCGAAGTCTCCAAAATGGAAGCTCCCCGAGCGTATCTTAGACGCTCTCTCTCAGCGAGTTCAAGGAGGATTCGCATGGCGATATACGGGCTGGACCGGAGTCCATAGGTGGTGGTGTTTAACTCAAACACCTGTATCGGATCGCGGGGCTTCTCGCACCACAATATTAGCTGATATCGACGGTCATCACGGTGGAACACTGATTGTCGAAACATCATCCGAATGTCGGCTACAAAAACCACTTGGTGCCGACGGAAGTGGGTCAAAATGTCGGATATGTCCTTGATCAATTTAGAACCAGAGTGGAGACACTGGTTCAGGGACACACCATTTGACGAGGGGGCGGAGCCGTCAAAAACTACCTGAATCTTACTCTCAGGGGTATTCAAGACCCCATGGTGAGGGAGGAAGTAGTGCTCCTGTGAACGCCATTCGAAGTTGGACGGTGACATGTGATCCAGCTCTTGATACTCGCGCATGAACTCGACATATTTGTCGCAAAAACCTGGGTCGTTCCATGGAAAGCAACCTCTTCTCGGCCAGTGCACGAGATTGACCCAAAGGGGGCCGTGAGTCCAAAAGGGGTAAGCTAGTGACGAAACGACCGTCGACGCGACGAAGCACAACTCGCACTCACGGTCCAGAGGGTTGACTCGAGTCGCGTGTGGTAGCTACTCAATTTCCCAGAATCTCTGAATGACTTAGAAAAGGGACACGCCCACAACAGAGAGCGTGTCGGCCGTCTGAGGAGGTGGAGACCACAGAACCAGTCCAAAGAAGCTGTGCCCAAATACAGTGGACATGGCTGACAAGCCATAGGGCTGTAGGGCTCGTATCTCGCCTAACAAGATGAACCCCAGCGCGTCGGCCCCCAGCAACAAATCTATAGACCCAGGTTGGGACCACTGAGGGTCTGCTGGTCTCAAAACCGACGCACAAGGAACCGCACTATCATTTATACGGACGTTAGGGAGAAAACCTACAATGTCATCGAGGACATTTACCTTGAGTAAAATGTGAAGGTGTTCGCTGGCGGGGCCGAACACCAACTCTGCTAGTACCCTAGGAGCAGGAGGCTCAACACCTCCGATACTTACCATCGGACGTGATTCAGAGCTCCAGAGGAGCCCTAGTCTTCCCATCAACCAAGTGGAGGCCACACTGCGTTGTGAACCCGAATCCAGTAGAGCGCGAACCGTTAAGCAGTCGCCGCTCGGGTTGTACACCTTCACTGAGGCCGTCGGCAATAGGACGGTTTGACAGGTGGACTGCTGACGGCTCAAAGGCTCAGTGGAAGCGGCCTAACTGGAGCTGCCTCCATCTGACCGGCCCTCGAACCGGGGGTCCGAAAAAGCGCCATTCCGGCGGCATCTCAACGACCCGTGGTTGCCACTCACCAAACGGGCCGACCTGGGGAAATTCAAATTCAATTCAACCCCAGGGGCACGGTGGCCGGCAGGCGAGCGCCGAGAGTCGCCCGACAAAGTCGTTCAAAAGTTTGTGAAATATCGAAATAACTGGCTTCTGAAAACATGAATAACCGTTTTTAAAATGTTTTTTTGCCTCATTATCTATCCATCTGTGTCTGTCACGAACCAATAGAAAGCTATGCCAGGAGTGATCTAGATCTTATTCAAAAAACGTGCAAGATTTTTGTTCATAAATCTTAAATTTTATAAAATAAGTGATTTTTTTTAATGATAATCTCTTCATTTACAAGAGATATATAATTTTATATAGTTTCGAACAAAACTTATTTGGTTTGCAATTTCACACACTGAATGCGACTTTCATTTTTAATTATAACAATTATAATGAATAATCGATTTTAATTTTTTTACTTCAACATCATTAAAAGAATTGTGACGGTTGAAGGAAAATAACTGGGAAATTATTTTTTAAGTGAAATGAGTAGATCATCGATTTTTATTTAAACCCTTTTTTATACTTCGCAATGCTTTGGAGATGATAGCAAAAAAATCTTAATAAAATATTTATAAAGCGGTTATCAAAAGTTGAACTAGTTGTCCTGCAACCACAAATATAATATCCAAATGTTCTATGCGGACGAATTCGCGACTAACAGCTGGTTCTGGATAAAATATATAAAAATGAATGAATGAATGAATGAATTTCTTTGAATGAATGAATAAATTTCTTTATTTTGCAAATATGGGTGATACAGAATGTGGTGACAAATATATAGTATAGATTCCACCATATTTTACCAGAAGGCATGCAAAAATATTTTTTTATCAATTTACGTAGATATGTCATTCACAACACAATATAACATTAGATTAACAAAAGTCTAGTCAATCGGTACATTAATATCACTATTATTTAATTATTATAAGCCATCGCCAAATTCGTCAAAAAAAACGGCTCAGGACCGTGCTTTGTGGTATTCTTTGGGGGAGGCCCATGTTCAGCAGTGGACTTGTGAAGGGCTGTAATGATGATGATGATGATCGTCAAATTAATTACATTAATAATAATACAATTTATTAATAAATATTCATGTGGCATACGTACACATTTTAACACAACATTTTGTCCATTAAAAATTCATTAATATTATAGTACACCTTGTCCGCTAAAAAGTTTCGTAGCCTTGTCTTAAATAATAAAGTGTTGAGATCCCTCCAACACTTGGGTAATTTGTTTTAAACAGCCGGCCCCATACAGCAGACACTGTTGCGTATTAGTGCTGTTTTTCTCTTAGGAATATAAGCTCTGCTATTGTCGCGTCTGTTTCTTGGAGCAATGTCTACCAGGCACTTAAAACGATTCTGGTTCGACTTTACAAATACTGCTATCTCTAATATATATATATATATATATATATATACAGGTTAGAGTTAATATTTTATATTGTTTAAAATATGGCTTACAGCTATCGGTACTCTTCAGCATAAACATGGAGCGTATACACCTTTTTTGGGCCGTAAATACCTTTCCTTTTTCACAAGAGCTACCCCAAATATTACACCATATCGTAGGTATGTTTCTACTGTACCATAATACGCAGTAAGGAGTACATCCGTACAAATTATAGAAGACAATATGCCTAGAGCATAAGCAGATTTACTTATATTTTTGCAAAGAGTCCTAATGTGCGATTTTCAATTCAATTTTTCATCAATTTCCAGCCCCAAAAATCTCGTGCTTTCGACTTCGGCAATGTTATAGTTATTATATTGTATTATGAGTTTACTATTATTGTGTTTGCGTTGACTGAAATGTAAATGTGTGTGTATTATGAGTTTACTATTATTGTGTTTGCGTTGACTGAAATGTAAATGTGTGACTGAAGTGTAAATGTAACCTTTGTTTTGCTTAAATTTATTATTAAATTATTATGATCTAGCCATTTTATAATTGTTTTTAGGGAATTGTTTATGTCATATTCGTATGTATTAATATTTTTACAAGGTACTGTTATGGTGCTGTCATCTGCAAAAAGCGTCAAATTTTGTTTTGCGTATTCAGGTAGGTCATTAATATACAATATAAATAGTAACGGTCCCAGGACACTCCCTTGCGGAACTCCAAAGCTGACTTTACGTTCCGATGATCAAAATGTCTCTTCGTATTTATTAACCTTATTAAAATTCTTAATTTCAGTTATTTGTATTCTATTCTTAAGGTAAGATTCTATAAGGTTAAGTACATTACCTCTGATGCCATAGGCGTGTAGTTTATATAAGACTGTAGGGTAGTGAACACAATCAAACCCCTGGGTCATATCACAAAATATGGCACAAACTGGTGTTCTTGTGTCCATATTATTAACAATATTGTGTAAAAAGTCGTATATTGCCATATCTATTGTTTTAAGCTGCCTAAATCCTTTCTGTTCCTCACACAATATGTTATGTTTTTCTACATATTTATATAATTTATTGTAAATGTACTTTTCAATTATTTTTGAAATTATGGGAATGAGTGAAATTGGTCTATAGTTTTCAATTAACTCTCTATATTTTTTCTTAAATAATGGTTTTATTATAGAGATTTAGGGCATCTGGATATATGCCAGCACAAATGCAAAGATTAATTATATAAGTCAGGTGATCACATATCTCATTAGCAACATATTTAATTACCTTTGTACAAATGTCATCATAACCTACACTGCATGTGTTTTTCAAAGACATTATTATTTCCTTTACTTCATATGCTGTACTAGGCTCTAAAAACATAGAGTTAGGTATAGTGTTTGTATTAATTGCTTTTGGTTTACTTTCGGCATGAAGTTTTGGCTGAATTTTATCGACAAATTAGTTATTAAATACTTCACAAATTTTCACTGGGTTCGATATAACTTGGCTATTTACCTCAATTTTATTTATATAATGTTTTGGAGTATTGTTTTTTTTGTTTTGACCTATTTTTGCAAGTTTTTATTTTATAGGTATTTAGTGCCTTTTGAGTTAGGTTTATAATTTTTTTGAATATAATAGAATAATTTTTAAATTTTGTTTTATTGATATGGTTAGGTTGTAATCTCGACAGCCACAAAAGTTTTCGTTTCTTTTTACTACATAATTTAACACCTCGAGATAACCACCATGGTTTTTTGAAAACATTGACTTTGTGTAAGATAACCGGAAAACATAGATCATAAAATAGTTTAAAAGTATCGATAAAATTATTGTATGCTATATTAGGATCATCTGTGCAGTAAATTTCTGAAAAGGAAAGGTTTTTTAGACAATCTTTAAACTTTAACATGTTTTCGTAATTATAATCCCTTCTAGTATTGTACCAGTAGTTAGTAACATAACATTTCTGAACTGGGTATTGTAAAATCTGTGCTGTATGATCTGATAATGCTAACTTTATCACATTAGACTTACACTGCTTATCAAAGCTGTACGCAAAATTGTCGATGCATGTCATGCTGGCCATATGTGTCGGCTGTTTCAATGCTAATTTTAGGTTAAAACTTAATAGCAGACACTCAAATGCTATTGTTTGACTATTACTTTTAAGTATATCAATGTTAAAATCTCCGGCGATAATAATATTCCTAAAGCGCATGTTTGATATATCTTGTAAAATAATTTCAAGTTTATTCATAGCGTCATTAAAGTTGCTTACATTTGGTATTCTATATATACAGACAACTATTGTCTTATAATTAATAAGTTCGACAGCACAACATTCAAGCACATCTGGCAATGATAGCTTCGCTATTGTTGGTAGCTCTTTCCATTGGTGTCCGTTTTTTATCAGGATACAAGTTCCACCTCTTTTTTCATCCTTTCTACAATAATATGAAGCTAAAGAGTAATTCGGTACATATAGTTGATTTTCATAGCCTTTCATTATAAAATGCTCGGTAATACACAAAACATCAACAGTTAGTTGTTTTTCATATAGTTCACACAAACATACAGTAAGAGCTTTTGACTTTTTTTATTAGGCCAGCGATATTCTGATGTAGTACATTGAGATAATGACTAGAGAAAAAACAGCTCCTTTGTATTAGTTTCGCTACAGGATTGAAAGGAAGATCTTATATCTTCTATGTCCAAGGGACTGTGTGTATCTTTATCATACTCCATTATTTCAATATTTATCATTTCTCTAAGATTTTCAAAAATATTTTTAATACCGTGGTTATCGAGAGTACCACTGCTCCTCAAAAACATTTTATAATCATATGATAGATTTAGGTTAGAATCATATAGCCATGCATAATTATGAGTACAATTGTCTAGATATAACAGGTTATTACATGTTTCTATTCTATTGTTAAACATTATGGAGCTATCATTTAGTTTGAAGGTAGGTAGGCATAAAAGAATATTTGTGTGTTTTATTTTTAATAGCGTTTCACGAATATGAACTGTCAGATCGATATAATTATTTGTTCTTCGAAAGTCCTCTTCTCCAATTAAAATTATACAAAAGTCATTTAATGTATAGCTCTTTAGTTTTTATCAATGTCACCAATAATCTGTCTTACTCCACTATCATGTGTTAAGTAGTGGCAAATTTGGAAATTTGGGAAGGTGTCTTCGGCAACTTTAAGGATCTTGTTTGATTTATTACTGCTTAAAATGTACAGCTTATGTTTTTCTTGTTTTAGAGTGTCGGTTGTTTGGTTAGTTTAGCTAGTGTTCTGTGCTGTTTTTACTAGTTCAGATTGTGGTAGCACTTGATTTTGTATTATATTTGTTGGCATTCGTTTTTGCATATTTTTAGATAAACGACGAGGAGTAGCTAGTTTCATATTTTTGTTTGGGGTGCCCAATTCGCTCGATAACTTTTTAGTTGCTTTGATAACGATTTCATGTTTAGAGGTTAAATATTTGATAGTTCTTTTAAGTTCTGTGTTTTCGATAGACAAGTTACTTATTTCTTCATGAGCAGCACCTAATTCCAACTGCAGTTTTTCTATTTGTTGCTTCAAAATTTGTACTTCGTTATCATCATCCGATACGTTAGGCATACTGTTGGTGGAGCCATCTAGTGTCGAATTATTGAACTCTGCGTCTCTTGAAATTTCTTCCATTGAACGGGTTCGTGTCCGTCGTAAAGTAATGTTTTCAAAGAAATTCATTTTGTTGATTCAATATAACCAATTAATTGTAAAAACAAATAATTAGGGAAAATAAGGCTACCAAGGCTCGAACACGCAACCTATAGAGGAATGTCGGTACGTTGTCGGCTCCTGGGCTATTTGTCAACGATTAAAGGCGTTGTAATTTTTAGCTTCTTACACCACATTTAGTTTTTGTACGGCAAAAAGTTCAAAGTCCATTTTATAATTATAGTATTGTGCGTTGCACTACAAATTACAATCTGTTAGGTTAATGTGTCTTATTACTTGTTTACACTTTTAACTTATAAATCATGTATTAAATTCGCACCGTTTAATTGCACAGAACTCACATATGCTTAATATCGATATTTATCCCTTGCTTATTAGCACAATATTATCGTTTTGAATTAATACGAGTAGTTTGGGCGGTAAGTTCAAACTTTTGAGTTCACGCTTATAACTTATATATTAACTAATAAATTTTATAAATAACAATGTCACATAATACTTAGTATTCCTTTTCACTAATTCACTTGTTTTTATTACTCATAAACACTTAAATAATTTTTAAAAGATTATTTTAATACAGAGCGTTATTACACATGCTACAGCGTCGATATGGGCACAAGAGCATGATTAATTTACTTTGTCTGGCAATGATTTTAGAAACTATTATATGGAAATTATTTTACTATATATTGTCCCTTTGTTTTTACTTTTACTATGTGTTAATGTTAGAAACTAAATTATGTTATCAATTTTGTCAGCAGGTCATGTTGCTTGTGATTTGGTCAGCGGTCATATTGGCCGCTGCGGCACTCTACTTCCGTCAGTTGTACAGCAGGTTCAGCAGATATGGAGTCAAGCAGTTCAAGCCGATACCAATTGTTGGTAATATGGCTCGCGTTATGCTCCGCATGAACCATTTCACGGACGATACGCAAAGACTTTACAACGCGTTTCCGGAAGAGAGGTAATATTATATAAAGTATTTAGCATAATGTCAACAAAACTGAATTTCGGTCTCGGTAGGCCAATTTCAACGGAGATTAGCCATCTTTGTAAGACAGGATTACAGTTTTCAAGTACATGCGCAAGCACATGTGCTCTCTCTGTTTCATTAAACTCATAGTCCGATGGAACAGTAAGAAAGAGATCAGGTGGAAAACGAACAGTTTTACGTGCTTTTTTTTTTGCCATCAACTTGCTGACTCCGGGTCGCTACCGAATACTTCTTAACAAAATCAATATCTGGTTTTAGCCCGACCCGCGATTCGAACCCGAGATCTTTTGATTTATAACCACATTTAATACTACTAGACCAACAAAGCAATCAAATCGAGGTTTCATAATATTATATTCTAGAAGGAAGGCAATGAACTCGTGGTAAGACTCTTTTTTTTCCAAGGCATCTATCTGGATACCACCTCTTACCTATTTATGCTTTTTTATACAAACAGGGTAACAAACGAGCACACAGTCCACCTGATAGTAAACGGATGTTGTGGCCAATAAACATCTACGTTTATCCTCGATTAAGTATTAAAATGCAGATGCGTTGTCACCCCTGAGTACTAAAATGGAATGCCTCGTTTCCATTAAAAAGGCTCTCTGATTCTTTACACTCACCATACGAAACACAGCAGCCTAAACTGTTATTTTACGGTGGTATTCCGTAAGAGCGTGGTCCTTCACCAGTCGAGCTGACCTAATAGTGCTGCAATTGCAATATAAATATAATTGCAATGGAATTGCTTTACAAGTAAATAGATATCGTTGCTTGTAAAGACCTATATCAATACTCGATAAGAGATACTTTGTCACCACTGAGGACTAAGGAAGATTGTTTCTTTAAAAGAAAAATGATCTCTGGTACTGGTTACTTAGGATAAGGAACACTACGAGTATGTATAGTGCAATCGCCAATCGACCGATATGTCAATGGACACCTTACAGATTAATAAAAATAAAGAAAAGCAGGAAAAACATAGGTTATGATTCTTAACTGCAGTTTTATTTTTCTCTCTTCTAGGTTCATAGGAAGGTTTGAATTTCTAAGTCCTATGGTAATGCTCAAAGACATAGATCTGATAAAGAAAATAACAGTGAAGGATTTTGAACATTTTCTTGACCATCGCTCTCTTGTTAACGAGAATGTTGATCCTTTTTTTGGTAGGAATCTGTTCTCATTGAAAGGTATCGTAATTATAATAGCCAATCTATATATTAAATAAAATTTTATTAACAATTATTTATTCTATTGACCATAATATTAATATTATCTGTAATTACTATAACTGGATATTCTGTTTTTTTTTTTTTTGGTTGACATTAACTATGAAATAATCTTTTATTATTAAAACTTTTGATCAAGCAATATCAAATTAAAATATATATATATATATATATATATATATATATATATATATATATATATATATATATATATATATATATAATATGTGAACATATTTTCTGCCGACTTCCAAAAAGGAGACGGTACTCAATTCCACTGTATGTATTTTTTTTATGTGTGTTACCTCATAACTTTGTACTGGGTGAATCGATTTCAATGATTCTTTTTTATATGAAAGCTGATAGTTCTCGTGTGGTCCCATATGAATTTGATCAAGGTCAGATGTTGAGTTATTCTTAAATAGCTTATATTGAAGTCGCTTATATTGAAGTCGGCTGTATAAATTTTTTAATTTTAAATTATGTATAATAAAGAACCACAGTATTTCATGCATGTTCTTAACTGTAGAAGTCTTATTTTCTTTAAATTGGTAGTAATTTTCTTTCATATGTTACTTTCATAAGATCTTGTAATCTTATAATTGAGCATTTATTATTAAACGTTTTAACGAGAAACAGTTAAAAATATGCACTATGACTTTTAAGCCAGGTGTCTAAGGATTGATCTGTAATGTTGCGACTGTTAGGTAATTATTTTACTTTGTATTAGGCGAAGAATGGAAAGATATGCGATCAACCTTAAGCCCTGCATTCACGAGCTCCAAGATGCGTTTAATGGTTCCATTTATGGTCGAAGTTGGGGAGCAAATGATAAAGTCACTTAAGAAAGAGATTCAGACTTCTCCAGGTATTTAATAGCCACTTTCTTACTTATTATAAGCCAATTCTTGATAACAAGTTACCATCATTACAGTCTCTCACAAGCCCATCGCTGATAATAGGCCTCCCCCAAGGAACGCCACAAAGCACGATCCTAAGCCACCTGCACTAAACTTCCTGCATCACGTAACAGTTCGTCACTCAAAAGGTAGGGGGCCGCCTTAACCATCGCTTACTGGTACGAGGCTGCCACTCGAGAACCTTTCTTTCCTATAGGTTGTCGATTCTTAGAGTGACCTTCAACTACCTCAAATTCCTCATAAAGCTAGCAGAACGACTACGTCTCAAATCCATATGTCATCACTTGAAACATGCACTGGTACGTGACAAGAACGTATGTCGTAATCTCCCGAACGCTGTCCAGGCGAGTTGAATCTTACTTACCTAGTTGACATAATGATTTCTTAGATTTACGCGAAATCTTCACATTAAATGAAACTAATTGTACGAATTTTATCGCGTTTAATTTTAACTTTTTAATTACGGATTTCGGCCTCCCCCCCCCCCCCCTCCATGACTATGAAAATTAAAATTAACGTGATAAAATTCGTCAAATTAGTTTGACTTATATATTTGGACAATTTGTCCTCGGCAGACATACTCATCAAGTAATTATCATTAAGGTTTGGTGTAGCTCTAGATTGTTGATCACTGCTTTAGCATTAAAAGTATATTCCATATCATTTCTATTTTCAATACTTACTTATATCTTTTCTCACGCCCGAACGAGGGCGAAGGGTATGTTGGCAAACTATATCCCCTCCAATATTGTACACATTTTGAAAAAAAGTGACAAACGAAGTTTCAGTCCACATGATGGTAAGCAGATACTGGAGTCCATGAACACTTGCAGCCAAATTAAAACAAAGAAGGTTACACATTGGCCAGTAGTAGGTTGGTTATCAAACCAGTTCCTGGATTTTGATTTCAGATATCTTTACTTATCAGTCTTTAAGACCGGTATTGTTCGGGTTACTACATATTTGCAGGACTAGAAAATTCTTTAGATTTCTCGCATAATATAGTAGTTCTGACATAATTTATTCAAATGATTGCAAAGCTAAACGCACCTTCAGTTGTCACCGTCAATTTTTTATTTAACAGGTGAATACATTGACGTGGATGGTAAGGATCTGACGACAAGATATGCAAACGATGTCATCGCTTCCTGTGCCTTTGGATTGAAAGTAGACTCACTTAGCGATAAAAGCAACCTATTCTATAAGATGGGCAAAATTACTGCAAATTTCACTTTCAAGAAGGTCCTTAAATTTTTCGCGATTATTTCTTGTCCAACTGTGGCTAAGGTAAAAGTCTTAACTGAATCTATTTAAAACTAGCTTTTTACCCGCAGCTTCACTCGCGAGGGCTTCAATTTAGGAATATCATTAAATGCTGTTCCGTGACAAATTTTGCTAAATTCGATCACATTTACCTTGGTGTCTGTGTCTCTATGTCTGTTTTTTTTTTATATAGGATAGATTGACAAACGAGCACACAGTCCACCTGATGATAAGTGGTTGCTGTGGTCCATAGACGTCTACATCTATCCTCGTGAGGACTAAGATGGAATTCCTCGTTTCCAGTAAAAAAGGGGTCTCCGGTTCTCTACACTCACCATACGAAACACAGCAGCGTTTTGCTGCTATTTTACGCTGATATGTGTCTTAGGCAATAATCAATAGGCTTTTGTTAAGTCAGTGCGCTTCACCATCTTCGACTGCGTCACTACTTATCATAAATTGAGATAATAGTTAAGAGCTTGTTTATAATAATAAAAAAAAACTCGAACCGACATTTTACATTCTATGTTTGCCAAATAATACGAGGTTTACCAATCAAAAACAAATCGATTGTAATTGAATTTCTTTATTTATCAACAAATAATTTTACCATACGTAGTAATTAAATAAAGAAAAATATGATAAAATAAAATTATCGGATATATAAAAAAATTAAAGAATTTCTGAGAAATAAAAAATATTTCAATGACATGTGAAGTCCGCCGACACACATTGGGGCAACTCGACGTCACTGTTTTGCCATAAATTACTCCCAGAAATGAGAAGACTGTGCCCAGCAGTAGGATGCATTAAATTTTATTTATTTCGTTCACAGATCCTACGTATCACGGCGTTCGACAAAGCGGCGAACGAATTTTTCTGGAACTTGGTGATGAATACAATTAACGATCGTGAGGCTAAGCAGATTGTCAGACCTGACATGATTCATCTTCTGATGGAGGCCAAGAAGGGTAATATTATTTTGAGAAGACACCGAACCTTTTTATAATATTTCAGTAATAAATTAATAGTTCAACTGCTAGTAAGTGGCTTCTGTGACTTATAGTATTTATGTAACCAGCTTCAAACAATGAAAGCAGAACGTTTTGTATCCCTAAGGATTCTATTGGACTACCTTGTTGGTTGATCATAAGCTTGACCGCTCATCATTTTTCTGTCAAGAACTTCTCAGTAACAGCCCGTCAGAAATTTTGATACCGTTTCACCCCGTACATTGTTATCGTGAGCTCCTGCATAGGAGTAATGTCTATTATCTCCTTTTAACAATAAATTATTTCTGAAATATCAATTATTTTGGAAAAGCAATAGTAAACTCCAATCCGGGAAAGAACTACGAACAATCGACGTAAGGCACGTGCGACTTCTAAGGACCTCACCAATGAAGCTTAGTGATTTTAGTAACGACTGTACACTCGTTGGGTGTATGAATAAATACATTTATCCTCCTAACTGGTATCTTTATCCACCCCACACGTAACACTATTATAAAACTGTAGCAAATACACTTCATTTTTTCAAGACTTGACTGTTAAAAGGGCTCTATGAGACTGTTTCGATAGTTTAAATTTTTTTACAGAATAGGGGTGACAAATGAGCACACAGTCCATCTGATGCCTAAGTAGATATTGTAGCCCATATCCATACATCTAAATCTGTCTTCAATTAAGAATCAAAGTGCGGATGTGATGTCATTCTTGATGCTTAAAATGGAATGCCTCATTTCCAGTTTTTTGAGTGTAGAGAACTGAAGACCCTTTTCGGGTGTCCGTTTCTCTACCCTCACCATGCGAAATACAGCAGCATTATGCTGTGGAAATAGTATCAAATGCGGTGAATAACAACGTACACTTAAGTTTCCTGTAACTGTGGACAACGGTAGACATAAAGAGAGACACAAAAATGGGTATAAGAAAAAAGAAATAACATTAACAATAATGGCTTTGTTTGTCAACTATAACTTCACCATTAAGAAACCTTAGTAATAGTACTTATAGATATAATTGTATTTTTGTCTGCTTCGTTAGGCTAGCGGTCATAAACGCGAATGCTGATCATGATTGAGATCTCATTTTCAAATCCCGGGTCGAGCCAACAAAAATCAGTTATAGTATTTTTCTGCCTGGAAAAGCACGTAAAGTTGATCCTCCGCCTGATCTCTCTCCAGTCGCGTCGACTTTCTTTTCGATATACTATTCTCAGCCAGCGCTTAACTACAATCCCACCGATGGTTAGCGCACTGAATTAACAAAAACCTATTCACTATTGTGTTGAAGATACCCACATTGTAATCGAATAGAAGCACAGATGCTGGCAACTTACTCCTGTTCATTGCATGATGAATCATGTAGCAAACCGTTTGGTTCAAATGCGTAGTAAGTCAACAATGAAAGGGTGGAGACTGGCCAAACATCTAGTTGTCCAATTGTGGAGGGGAGAGGGAGGAATTAAATTATGCAATTTCTGCGCACACTCTACGAAAAACATCCTATAGAAAACCGAATGGCTGGCTGCTTTGCGCATGTGTTCGAGGCTGGTAAGATTGGTTTTAACCGAATTCGGGTAACCAATAAGCCTATTAGCACGCCTTTCCATTGAGTCCATAGCTGCTAGGTGGTATTTTGCAACACCAGCTAATATATGGCAGCAATACTCTATGCACTACCAGATTTGCGCTTTATATAAAACAAGCAGCTTTCAGGGTTGAAGTATCGCCGCACCTTTTCCAGGACTCCTAGCTTCTTTGCAGCTGCTTTGGCCTTGCACTTACCGCCCGAAGTTCAGATTTGAGGATATCTCAACCTGCAACAACTGAAGGCGGTCGGTGTATTCAGGTGATACATTTCGGAAAGGAGAAGCCAAGATGAGCTGGCTTCTTTTTGCAGTGAAGAGATATGCTTGGGTTTTGAAGGCATTGAATTTCACAAGATTGGCATCGCTCCATTCAGAGACTGCCTGTAGTATGAAATTCATACGCTCTACCATAGCTTCTCTTTCGGACTGGATTTGAACTTTTGGATCCACAACTGTGCAATCGTCTACATACCCATAAAGACCTGGCATAAGCAGATCATTAATATGTAGCTGGAAGAGAATTGCGTAAAGAACGGACTCCTGAGGAACACCGGCGTTAGTCGCCATAGGATCGGATGAGCAGCCATCGACAACGACCTGGAGAGACCGTTCACTCAAAAAGTTCTTTACCCAGTCAATCAGACCAGGGGATAATCCGTACACTGGAAACTTAACCAAAAGGCCATCATGCCAAACTCTGTCAAAGGCCTTCGAGTCATCAAGGGAAACAGCAAGTGCTTTCCCTCTGTTCTCGAGTGCCTCACCCCATACGTGTGTGGCATACGTTAGAAGGTCCCCAGCTGACCGATTTCGGTGTAACCCGTATTGACGGTCACTAAGAAGGTCATTCTGTTTCATCGGACTATGAGAGTAAGGGAATACAAAGTGCACCTGTGCTTGCGCACACACTTCGGCCACTATAACCCTATCTAGCGCAGATGGCTAGTCTCCGTTGAGGATGGCCGTTGTGACATAAATTCGATCTGTAGGACATTATTAATTATATTAAAATAGTACGATTTAATGTCCTTCCATGTTTTTTAGTCTTGACTGATGTCTTGTCAATCCATAATCCTTATCGGAAGTATCGAAGTAGCCTCACCACCTCTTAGTTTGTCGTTCTCGTCACCATTTTATTTCTTTTATCATCAAATATTTACAATTTATATTGAATTTTTTTCGATTAACTCACGAAGACAAAGGTGCTATTGACGCGGATGCTGGATTCGCAACTGTTGAAGAATCTTCTGTGGGAAAGAAGAATACTAATCGTGGTAAGTATTGAGGCAATACCGGTGCCGTTAACCTTTTAAAAGTTCACTGCTGAACATAGGCTTCCCCCCCCCCCCTAGATTATTGGCCTGGCCATGTAGTGGCCATGTAGTTTGAAATTGCAAACTTTGGGAAGACAAACGATCAAATGACAAAAACTAATCAAGTTTAACCAAGGCTAATGATGCGTTGTCTTCTTTTAAGACTAAGATGGAATGCATCAGCCTGTAATTATATTATCTCTGTTTGGTATTCAGAGTGGAATACAGCAGTGCACACTTTTTTATCGGCAGCAATATGTAAGAGACTGTTACTTACATATTGCTGCCGATAAAGCCATACATTTATACGTGGTAGAGCCATGCTGCAGCTATATTAGTAGTATAGTTGTAGTACGAATGGGTCGGCTCGACCGGGGAAGGACCACGCTCTCACAGAATACCAGCGTCAAATAGCAGCTTAACACTGCTGTGTTTCGTATGGTGAGTGTAGAGAACCGGAGACCCTTATTACTGGAAAAGGGGCATTCCATCTTAGTCCTCACGGGTGACAATGCATCTGCATTTTGATTCGCAAACGAGGATAGATGTAGATGTCTATGGGCAACAGCAACCAGTTACCATCAGGTGGACTGTGCGCTCGTTTGTCACCCTATCCTATAAAAAAAACTTACTTACGGACCCTAGGCTGATATGGAATTGTACCACCTGCAAATATAATACGACACTATTATTCTATACCGTGTAATGGTGGTGTAAGAATATCCACTTCCCCATATCGGTCCGTGAGTCTCTTAAAAGACGACAGAGAAACTGAAACATGAGATGGGCAGCAGCATCTTCCTGATAACAACTTAAAATAATAAAAAACTGTGGTTGCCAACCGCCTGTCAAGCGTGGCACGTATGGCAAATCCCCCCTATGAAGCAATCTAATGGGAGAGGCCTATGTCCAGGAGTGGACTTTTATAGTCTTTAAAGAATATATGGATGTCTTTGTATTACTAATTTTGAATTTCTTACCCTTTAGTGTGGACTGACATTGACTTAGTGGCTCAAGCAGTGTTGTTCTTTATTGCTGGTTTCGATACTGTTTCGTCTGCTATGTCGTTCGCGCTTCACGAAATAGCTGTGCACCCTGAAGTCCAGCAGCGTCTGTACGAAGAGATCAAGGAACATGACGAAAAGAACCGTGGAACGTTAAATTACAATTCAATACAGAGTCTGAAGTATTTAGACATGGTTGTGTCAGGTATATTCAATTGTTTTAATTTAGAGTTAATTTTTTTATAGGTACTAGCAATGCTTTTAAAATTACTAATATTCCCTTCAACCACTCCAGGTAAGCTTAAAAAATTGAAATGCTTGTGTTAGTGGTGGTTTACGACAGTAGTCGAATTGTGGTTTGAATCCAAAACTCTTCGATACGATCCACTTCGCAGTCCAGACTCAACTATTAGGCTCACGCGGCAGAACAGTGGTAGAGCCACGCGGCAGCTTTTGCTGTCGCACGAATGGGCCGGCTCAAACCGGGGTGGTACCACGACCTCACAGAATACCAGCGTGAAGTAGAGGTTTACCTCTGCGTTTCGCTTGGTGAGTGCAGGTGGCCGGAGGCCCTTTTTACTGGGAATGAGGCATTCCATCTTAGTCCTCACGGGTGACAACGCATCTGCATTTTGATTCGCAAACGAGGATAGATGTAGATGTCTATGGGCCACAGCAACCACTTACCATTAGGTGGACTGTGTGCTCGTTTTTCACCCTTATCCTATAAAAAAACCGATTATAATGAAATTTTACAAAGAGATAGAGAGTAATGCTATGAGATATTAAAAAAAAAAACATTTATAAATCCTATCCAGGCGAAACCAAAGCGTACCGCTAGTATAATATATATTAAATTTTGAATATTAAAGAAAGATGTTGTTTTCCTAAATGATCCGTTTTATTGTTCTTTGTTGTGTTATCACTATCGCAGGCAAGGTTGATGCCCAATTGTTTTACTTTCAAACTTTATACATACAGGGTTAAAAACCTTATCTTTTAATAACAAATGTGTCATAATTATATTTGTTGTTTATGTATTTTTACTTGTAACAGTGAACACTACATTTCTAAAATACTATTTTAATTTTAAAGAACGTAGCATCACGCCTGTGATTTCCGAGGTGGCAGACAGAGTCCAAAGAGCAGTAAGCTATATGAATGGTCCATTAACCATTTATTATAGTATAGATGGATTGTGTAGTAACTGATAGGCGGCTTGTCTATCGCCTACATATTCACATACCCAATATTGTTGCAAGTAACACAGTTGGCACATTCTTTTTTGTTACAAGTCCCACTTAAATATGGGACTTACAAGTCCGAGAACAACAAGGGAGTTTTTAAGAAGTCCTTGTAAGAGCTTTTTGTGTTGGTAACTTTTAACGACTTAGAGTCGTCGTGACGTACCGGATAAGTATTCATAAAAACGTATCTACAGTATACATAATACATACAGTATACATAGTATAGTATACACTATCTTATGTATTAACTGTTACGGGTAACTGTGTTCTGTAAAGTTAGGCAGATATACAGTTATTGTTTTTTTGTCAATAAATTCTCAGTAGTAGATCGGAGTCGGGAATTTGGAGGTTTTTCAGACCTCATGCCTCTGTAAGCACGTAAAACGTGTCGGATTGCCGAAACATCGGCATCTATATAGCGAAGGAATAGAGAGTGCACCTGTGCTTGCGCATACACTCGAGCACTACAGTGGTAGAGCCCCGCGGCAGCTTTTGCTGTCGCACGGATGGGCCGACTCGAACCGGGGTGGTACCACGACCTCACAGAATACCAGCGTGAAGTAGGGGTTTACCTCTGCGTTTCGCTTGGTGAGTGCAGGTGGCCGGAGGCCCTTTTTACTGGAAATGAGGCATTCCATCTTAGTCCTCACGGGTAACAACGCATCTGCATTTTGATTCGCAAACGAGGATAGATGTAGATGTATATGGGCCGCAGCAACCACTTACCATCAGGTGGACTGTGTGCTCGTTTGTCACCCTTATTCCATAAAAAAAAAACTATAATCCTGTCCTATACAGATGGCTAGTCTCCGTTGCGACTGACCATATGTATAGGAAATTCAGTCTGGAGGATATTATGATGTATATAAAAACGAATCGTAATCAATCATAATGGTATGGATAAAGTTTTTGAAATAAAGTACCTCACCGAGTGTTGCGTTTTAACGTAAATCGAAACGCAACAATAACAAATAGCCCGGGCCAATCAAAAAATACGAAATAAAATAACGGTTCTAGACTTCTTCAAGACACGATAGCATAGTTTAACTTAACACAGTAGCTCAACTTTTATGTACATTTGTAATTATCTTTCAATATAGAAATCCTCTTTTCATCCTGTAGTTCTTGAATTATACGCAATTAATACAATTAAAGTTGGCACGATACCGCGGGGAGCAGGACTATATGATAGTTAAGTTTCTAGTTTTATTTTTTTTATTTTTTTATTATTATAGTTTTTAATATTGTTTATAATTAAATATTTAATATAAATAATAATATTATTTTTAATAGTCGTAATAAGTTTGCATTAAAGTCAGGATTTTTATTTTGGGAATTCGACTACATCAATTTATTATATACATCACCCAAGAGCTCATGCCGGATCCAGGATAATAAATTGTATGTTGTAATTGTATGTTAATGTGATATCTTGGGCAAACACCGAGAATTAGGAATAATGAATTGTTGGTTTAAAAAAAAGACAATGCAACATGAGATAACATATCTGACATATAGATAAGATTGAAATGTATGTCTGTGATATCTAAATAATTGCCTTTTATTCAGCTGAGGTAATACTAGCGATGCGCCCCGGTTTCACCTGGGTAGGATCTATTAATGTGGCCCTATTAAAATTTAAGGTGATCAAAGACGATTTTTATTACCAATATTTGTTTTTTCAATGAAATCTCTACGTTCAGCGGATTAAATATAGCCTCAATCAATTCTGGCATTGCTCTCTATCTGTTTGTAAAGTTTTATCACAATTAAATAAGCCATTCCAAAGATTAGTCAGGACAGATAAATACACTGACAGACAGACAGACAGACCAACAGATTTTTTTTTAAATGTTTGTCTTAAAAACATCCATATAATCTC